>VJMY01000193.1:0-64155 GCA_009869795.1 Neelides sp. FZ-2019
CTCTCAACCGAAAATGACATATTTGATGATGGATTCAGAGGCTTCGTCATCGCACCGTTGTTATTGTTATTACTCATATAATACTGCGTGGCGGCATATCTGGAATTAATCAAGGAACAAAGGCTCTTATTAGTTTCCCTGTTCTCTCATCAATTCCCAAGCTCCTTCAACAAATTCATTTAACTTTTACAACTCATATTAAATAGTACTATAGAACAGAGAAATCTCCTCACCTGTAGATTGCGGATGCTAAGTGATGCTGATGATGAACATTTTGCTGGTGTTGGTACAATTGGGCTGCGACGACGGGGGGAATTGGGGCCGAGTTCCAACAAAAGGGCGGTGAAATGGGACCAGGTGGAATTCCAGGATGACCAGCGACCGACTGCTGGTGGTGAGGATGAGGAAATATGGGCCCATGACCGGGAAACCCATAGGAAAGGGATCTTTTCAATGCGGCGAGACGAGTACGGCAAGCCGTTGACGTCCGTCTCCTCAATTTCCCAGTACTTCCCCCAATAAACACATCTTCGGAAGAAGGGTCAAGCATCCAGTAGTTTCCTTTCCCAGGATCATCATAATGTCTTGGAACCTATTGAACACGAAAAGAAATCCCTGTTTATTTTCTAAATCCTTTTTCACTCACTTAAAATAGAAAAAAATCTCTTTTGATTCCACGTTCAAATCCTATCACTTTCTTTCACTCTTATTAATATTTCTCAAAATATGCATGTGAATGTGGAGGCTTAAGCTTCCCTGTATGAGATTTGAAGTCTCTTCCAACTTGAAGGAATAATATTTTAAGAAACTCCGAGTTGGGGAAGAATGGAAATAGTGAAAAAAAATATTTTCTCTGTTTATTTACTTTTTGAGGGATAATAGCTTATATTCTCCTCGTCTTTATTTATAGAGCGGATTGAATCCGTCCTCTGTAATCCCTTCATCCTCTAACTCAAATGCCAAGATTCTACACAAACACTATATGGTTCTGAGAATTGATACAGAGGAGATAAGGTAGGAAGGAAGGGGTATATAATCTTTTAATTTTACCTTCACGAAGCATTTGTTGAGACTTAAGTTGTGACGGATGGAGTTCTGCCATCCTTGTTTGTTGTCTTTGTAGTAAGGGAAGTTCTTCATGATGTACTCGTAGATGCCATTGAGGGTAAGCCTCTTCTCCGGGCTTTGGCGGATGGCCATCATGATGAGGGCGTTGTAGGAATACGGCGGTTTCTCGTTTTTCTTCTCCGCCTTCCCATCCCCTTCCTCACCGGACTCTTTTTCCTCTCCTTTCAACGATTGTCGGAGATTGGGTTCGGGGAGCTTCTTCTCTAGCGGGCTGGAAGGGCCACTTGGGCTCCCCGGATCCTCTCCTGACTTTCGATCCAAAGAGGAGGAGGAGGACACGTTGCGGCTCCCGATATCACTCAAGTCAATGACTCCACTTTCACCGTCTTCCTCCTCGTCGACGTCGATGTCAACGTCGGACTTGAGGTCCTCATCGTTCTCATCACTCGAGGTGGTTGTATCACAAAGGGCGGAGATTCTCTCAACAGTTGGGCTCTTGAGTCCACACTCGCTCTTCAACTTGTCAAGGGTCTTGGGGGATTCGTCGTCGGAAGGAACACGGGTCTCTTGCATGAGAAGAGCCCGGATCGAGAACGGCGGAACATGGGTTGCCATTTTAGCCTCACTCGGCCAATCACCTTCCAATTTCATTACCATTGCAGAAAACGGTCTTCATCCAATGCACTGAAGAAGATTCACTCTGCACTTTAAGGGTTCTTAATGGGGACTTGGTGTGAGGGCTAATGGAGAGACTCAGGAGTATTAAGGGTGTGCGAGGGGGATCTTTCTCTGAGGGAAGGCAGCTGTAGAATGTGGCTCGAATGGGTCGACCGCCACTCCTATGAGAGAGAGATCTCAATTGCGAGTTTGGGGGTAGGAAGAGGCACAAGCGCAAGTTGGTGTCCAATCCAGCCCAGCCGTGAGTGGTGGATGGCCGAGTGTTGGAGCGAAGCCAAGCCCAAGAGGACTTGCCGGAAAGGACTCGAGACTAAAATTTTCCCCGTCGAACCCTCCTTTAGCCCCAACTCCTAAATAAAGCAGTGTGTGCACAACTGTGTGCTTGTCCCAGCCAAAATATTATGGGATTACGAGCCCAGAGACATTTCTAATGACCAGCATCATTCATTTTGAAATGTTACCGATTCCACACCAACATTTCCGAATCCTTTTCTCACACCCGTTCCCAAATATCCTAAACTCCGTCAATTCTTTTTCTCTAAAAACACTCCCTTTAATCTCACTTCTTTTAAACTCAACTCTTCTGCTCAATACCTTCATAATACCTCCATACTAATTATGTTGAATTATCAAGGACAATCATTACAAAAGCAAATAAAACGAGCTTGTGAGCTTGTGTTGACATGAATTATGATTTTTACTAATTTTATTAAAACTAATTAATTACCCATATTTGTGATATTTTATATCATTTTTGAGTTAGCCTTTCAAAGTTTGAATATTTTTTAGAGTAAATTGAAACATTATTGAATTGTAATTACAAATTTGAATCATAGTAAATCTACAGACTTAATATTTGTTATATGTATCTTATATCGTATACCTAAATATAACATCATTTAACAAGAAACTAAAACATTTTACTTTGGATATTAACTCGGAGTCAAGTTTGTAGAGTCACGTCGGTTGGTTTAGGAGTTTTAGAAGAACGAAAATTCCAAAATTGGTCTTTTAAGCTTCGTCTCCCCATTTGTCTCCCTAACTCTGACATTCATGACTTGTTTTATGTGGTTTCACCCCATTGAAATCTTTTTTTTCTCTCTCTCTCTCTCTCTTTGCGAAATTTACAATTCTCAGAAATACTTTAAAGCATCCTCAACTTAAAACCCTCAAAGTTTTTTGTCCAGTAAATGGTGAAATAGCACGAGTGATTTCAAAACTTCCAATTCTCTTTCTATTTAAATAACATATAAAGCAAATTAATACTTTTATCTTTCAAGCTTTCAATATACATTAAATAATAAAAACAAAAGAATTTGTAATTCCATATTGTAATTGATAATAAACATATTGTTTAAATAAAGTATCAATAAAATTTTAATTTTTTATATTCTATAAAAATAAAGTAATTAGTCATTTTAATAGTTCATAATAACGCGAATATTTTGGCAAACTAAGCAATGCAATGGTCTACTGTATTATTTCTTCTGATACTTTTTAAAAAATAAAGTCATTAAGTTTTAGAACACTGTGTTTTATTTCAACCTGTGATCGCACCATGTTATTAGCGAGGGCTTGAAATCAAGGGTAATAAATAACAATGTTTTCTGAGAAGGGGCGGGAGCCGATGAATAGAGTTATTTCCAAAAGAACTCATTAGGATGATGATGAGGGGGATCATTGGCCAATTTTCGCGAACCGAGGGTCGAGTAACAGGGAACAAGAATCCCCTTTCAAGTCTCAAGTGTGTATTTGAACTCGAGAATGAGATCAATACCCAGAAATATCCAAACACCCTCAAAGGACTCGGATTTGTGCTTGAGTAGAAAGCGCGTTTGTATCAGGAAAAATAAGCCTATCTAAGCCTTCATTGTGCCCACATTGTGAAAATAATAGTGGGAGGCCGGTGGAAGAGTTCGGCTTCTTAAGTATATTTTAGTCCCGTGTGAAGTTATGTATAAGCATATCTATTAAGTCTGAGTTTACATTCAGACTTGAACGGCTCATAAAATGGCATTGGGGAAATGGGGAAGAAGTAAGTTGTTGAGAAGGATGACACGTTGAACGTGTGAGAGGGGCCAAGCGGAATTTCTCTGCTTCAACCAAATTGTCAAATAGAAGTCTCCATTCACCAGCTGGAGACAAGAAGGGCTCAGACGAATAAGGGATTTACCAACACTTTGACGAGGACATAAAGGGGCTTGAAGAGAGGTGAAAAGAGAGGACGAAAAGATGATATTGATAGATCCTAATGATAGAGTTCCGAGCGCTGTTTGTTTGTAATTGGAGATCCTGTTTGTCTATTGTCATCTCCGTCGGAACTCCGCTCGTATTCGCCCTTTATTTCACCAGAACACATCTTCGGAGTATTATGCATGCAGTTTACGTCCTCAGATTCATATAGCATATGCCCCTTAGGAGAAATCCTCACGCACTTATTCCTCTCTGTTCTTCCGTACCTTTCGGGTATTATTATTATATATTTGGGTAATATGTTGACCGTCTCTTTTCCACTGTGTTGGTTATCTTTACATCTCTCCGCCCGCAGTCTCACACTCTTCTCCTTTTATTGTCCCATTTGCTATCCACACAATGCTTAAGGCCAAACGCGAATGTATACGGTCTCAGTTGTATGTATACATACACACACTCAAATTGTATCGGGAAGGGAAATACAAATAGAAAGAAAAATTTTTCTCCATAAAAACCCTGAGGGTTTGAAAAGAAGAGTTGAGGTGAATGGGAGTTGGTTATACCAAAGAAGAACCGTCGTCCTTCCACACTTTTCCTATAATTTCCAAGGAGAAAACAATTGGAGGGATGAGAGTCGGCAGGGACGACAATTCATTCAGCACCACACCTTCAAAAGGACTTTCGGTCTAACCATCCATCGACAAATCCGAGAATAATGTGTTTAGTGACAATGCTAATAATCATGCTTCATCTAATAATGCTTTAATCCTAAACCCATTTCACTCCCAGCACCCATAAATCCACCCGAGAACCTTATGAATTCAGATATGAGCTACTTAACACCTTTCCTTCAATGAGGACCGGCCCTTTTAGATTCTCTTCTAGATCCACTAATATTGATAGCTCAATGCTCAAATATGCAGCTCATATTTCGAGGAATGAAATGTAAAAAGATTTCCCATCTTAATACAATGCACACAAATATGAAGGGGAGGATGAATAACATGCAGTTGAGCTAAAAAGAGTCGAACGCTCTTTTTTGAAATATGAATCTGCAAATATTTTTAAACGCAATGTTCCTTTCACACTCCCTCATTATGGGATTGAAAACAGGAAGTCTATTGCCTCACAATGCCCACTTTACCATTGTAAAGTATGAACAATTATGGGGACAAAACGAGACTTGCATATTGGAAATGTGGAAATCTCACATTCAATTCCACATCTAATCTTCACTTACAATTCGGTCACTGTTTCATCTTTTACAATTCATAAATGCCGTAAAAACTAAAGAGAATTTCAATTTAACATGTAATGTAATGAATTTTTAGCTGATGGAAATGCTCTGAAAATTAATTTTATGTCTTTGATATAATTTTCTACTAGGAATCAAATTGTTATAAAAAATAATTTGATTGTATTACATTCAATAATAGAACATTTTTTTATATTGTAATGTCTTTCAAATAAAGATCTAAAGATAATATGAATTTCAGTTTGAACTTTCCCTTTGCATACTCTCACTTAATTTTCATTAAAATAGTTTCAATTGTTAATTGTGCTATATTAATACATATCCATCAATGTATCTTAATTGTGATAGCTGAGATAGCCGAACAAGATGAGAATAAAAGCCAATTGATTGGGAGAAAATGATAAAAATCTTATAAATTGTGGTAAGTGTAATTGATACAACTAACAATGTATTCCGACTCGGCAAGCGCTTCTGACATTATCTTCATCAAGGAAGGAGATAATGAGGAATTGTATATATAAATGAAGTGGAGTGGAATTAGAAGAGAAAAGGGTCCATGCATGGGGGCTTCCGCTATTTTATTTTATTCAATTGAAGGATCAGTTAAGGGCTTTAGCTCTTAGCCAGAAAATATCCATGATTAAGTAAAACAAGTATCCTTATTGCATTTCCAGCAGGGTTCAATTTTTATTCATTTGTAAAGATCTCTTCACGCCCGATGGACTTTCGTTTATCCCTGTGTAGTTTACATTGATTGAACGAAATTTATGAGGTTGGAAGATAAGGAACGAATGGCTCCCAATTGGCCACACGTGCAGAGCGTACCATTATTTTTAAAGGGGGAAATGGATAAGACCGGAACTCGGGAGAGTAGTCGTGAATTACCATGAGGAGCAACAGCGGCCGCTCAACCAAATTCACAGGGAAGATAATGAACAGGGCGATGGTCGGTGCCAGTGTTGGAAACGAAATTGGTCGAAACGAAGGGATCGAGCGAAAAAACGTCCCCTTCGTATCCTAGTCATTTATTACCAGTGAGAGACCCTTAATTAGAGGGACAAGCGGTTTGGAATTGAAAGTCAATGTCAATGTGAGGAGGAATATGAAGGGTCGTCCGAAAGACTCCACTTTTATATACCATTATGATATTTATTTCTTGGTGAGAAAAGGTTCGTTAAACTATTGAAACTACGAGACTGATCAAAAGAAGGGAGATGCTGACTTTGAGTTTTATTAAGTTTGAAAGAAGGATTGAAATTAAGGATTGAATCCCGCGGCCGCATCGATCATTTGATTAAGTTCAATATAATAGTGGCGATGGGCCGCAATCTCAATTAAAAGCAATTACTCCTCGTTACACTCAATCAGTGTTGATTAGGCGGACAGACTCAAGAGTCTCGATTTACGCACGCAGTGTATTAGAGATTTAGAGGAGGGAGAATTGGAGTAAATTGAAAGAGGGCCCTTTATAACCCAACTCATTCCCACACTTTCCATCTATTTCAACGCTATGCGAACTCATAAAGAGAAATGAGCAAATGCGTCACCCTGAGCATTCCTATTAAATAAAGCATTAAACTTTGGTTATCAAACACGAGACTGTGTAATTCTTCTTGTATGATGTCAGATGGACTAATCCATTTGAGCGGAGACGAATGTAAGTAAAAATGAGATGAAAGGGAAGTATCAATATTTGAGAATATTTTATCAAGATGCACGAGACAACATGCCTGGACTGAGAATGACCATATTTTCACTCTACATTCATTTGTATGGATGGTAAAAATGGATTCGACCTTAAGCTTTAATCAAAATATTAATCAAACCTTGTTAGCAGTCAACCAAACAACTCTTTTAAATAATCACACCATCTTGACTAGGTACTACTATAGGATTCTCCCATACGAGTATAACTAAATTGTTGATTCCAAAAGACATAGTCGTTATCTGATGATTAATTAATGAAACTAATTTATGGTTTAGACTTTTTTATTCGCTCTCCAATTAATTTACCTATTCATTTGTTCATTTGCTTGTAGTCTTTGGGAAGGGAAAAGGTATTATTTTCTTAATTAATCAGAAAGGAGCCGAAGGAAATTAAAAATTTCTTTATGTGAAATGTGTCAGAGCTTGAGCGTGACGTTTTTATTCCTTGTCGTAAAACCTGTTTCACGATTTATGAGTTTTTTGTACGAAGAGGAATGATTGAATATCAAACATCTCATACAAGAGGATAATCCATTCAAAACCTTCCAGAAAACATAAATTCACAATGCTACACAATTTTAATGAGGCAATTTCGAAGCACGAGCTTTGGAAGTGTTTATACCTGAGCACTCTACACATAATAGACTCAACATGCATTACATTACATGAATAATGTAGTATTTATTAGAGAAATATCAGTTTAATTGTATATAATAAGAAAGCTTATTCAGTGGAGAGAACTTCACGATGATAAATTAATGTATTCGCGGCTGAGTGTGTAAGTAGTTTAAAAACATTATTTACAAAATGTACTCCTTGATTAATGACCAAATTTATTTAATTTTTATTGTCATTTTCCAAATAGCCAGCCAACGGTACATATTTATGAATAATGTAAAGAATATATTCAATAAAATAAACGAGGGAACCAAACGAGGGCGTGTTGAATTGAGGATTCTTTCATCGACACGGAGAATGAAAATGAAGATAAAAGAAAAGAGTAAAAATGCTAATGAGATTATATTGATAATTGTGAGACATCGTTAGGGAGTTGGTATCCACAGGAGTTCGGTTTTTATGTCTGTGGGGATGAAAGGGAGGTTCTAATGAGGAACCCCGGATATACCCCATAGGCAAACCATATTGGAATATACGAAAGCCCTTGTGAGGATTATTAGGCAGCGGGATCCGAATCACTTCTTGTCTCTAATAATGTGTGAATGTGTGCTATTATTTGCTAACAGTCGAGTCGTCATTTCTCGCCTCCACCTTTTTTCTGTCAATCCCTCTCCGTGTTTTTGCAAAGATTGATGCAATTAAGAGATTTTCCTCCCCTCTTTCAAACCGTCTCCTAACAGAAGTATACATACATACACACACCTCCTTTTTTCGCTGGCTCAATATTTTTCGATTCGTCGCCGCTCTTCATCCTCGACTCTGAGTCATTTTGTCATCAACAACTCCATTATTTCCCCGTTCAGTTCTCCATAGAAGAACCAATAACTCCTCTCACGGATCCACAAACCAATTCCTTCAACACTCAATTTCTCCCACACTTATAAAGTTATAAGGACCAAAAGACGACGTCTCGTTCGGCTGACACTTCGCGAGTCTCATCTTTATATGTCACATCCCGTTCGCCTCATCATCACGTCTCCTTATCATTTATTATCAATGAGATTCTTACACTATATGTCTCATCATTAAAAATTTCTTTGAGACGTTTCCTGCCTCTTGCGCTAACTTGGGCTTTTTAGGATTGAGTCAAAGGAATGCTTACATTTCTGAAATCTTCATTATAAATACCCCGAAAAAAACTTTATTGTTAGAAGGAAAAGGACGCCATGCTGAAAGCTTTTCATTGAACTTGACGTTTTTTCCCTTCTCATTTCCATAATTTGGCTTGAGTGTGGAGAGAAGTGCGACAAAATGTAGTTTCATGACTCAATTTACATAAATGGAATTTGAATTTTATCATGGGATTTATGAGAAAATTAACTGCTTTGCTTATAAATATTTAATTCCATCTCAAATAAACGATTCCAAATACCAGAAAGATGAGAGAATGAAAATATTTTACAACCACGCCTCAGAGAGTTTCGGATCAAAGTTTATGAGAGGAGAGAATACCATCATCGTTTTTATACTCCCTTGTGGTTCGTGGCGGAGAGAAGGGCGGCGAACAATATACGAGACTCCGCATGACTTATAAGGAAGTGAGGAATGGTCGGAAGGTATTTTCATAGTTTCAAATCACAAGGTGTGGAGAATCCGATATGACGTGATGATTGTTAAAAGAGGTTTCTGCCGATGATTAAGGGCCTTTAACTCCTCACTCTCCGACTCGGCTACACTCATCACTTGGACCATGGGCCTAATAGAATTAAATGTGCAGGGCAACTCATTCGAACATGCAAACACCAATATACCCGTATAGATGTGGCTGGTAATCTTTCCACATGGTAGACCTAACTTAACCGGCCAAACCTCCTTTCTTTCACTCACTCCGAGGGGACAGTGAATGAAAGGTCCTCGTAGGATATACATGCAATAAGCATGGAGAAGAGGTTTAGTGTGAAACGTCTCCTCGAATGGAGCTTATAAGAGAGAATAAATTAGATCTGAAAACAAGTGGTGTTAGACTCTAATCAAGCGAAACATTTTAACGACTCCGGCTCAACGAGCTTTGGAAGAGAAAAATAATGGTCCATTCATTCCCATATGTACCGCGAATTGTTATGAGGGATGATAAGTACTTATAAGCATATTGTGTGTTTGGATAAGCTCGAAGAGAATCGAGTGAATGAAAGTAGAGAACGAACGTGTATGTAAAATATTTGTGTAATTGTTCACAAGTTCGAGTCCGCCTACACAAAGTGGATTAAACCTCCAGAATCTCCCTTATTTAATCCCAAGAGTGAAGCGGACAAAGGACAACTATCCATGTAATCATATACATTTGTAGCTAAATGGAATGATAGTTTCCCTTATTTATTTTCATAGTCTTTAGGATCTCTCGAGGCACCAAATGTTTCTATTACTTTCCTCTTCGTGTCTTGGCTCACAATTGAACTTTGTTTAATATTGAAACACATAATGATGATAATGAGTCTTTTCATCGTAGCCATAAGAAGTTACTCGCTTTTGATGAGTCAAGTTTTCAGTGTACAAACAGACGTCAACTTGAAAATTGCTCGAATTATGCAAAACAATTATTCTTCTCTAATAATCTCATTTTAACAGATGTAAATGTACATAACATAAATAAATAAAGTGACTTTTAATATGGAGAATTGAAGATGTGACAATAGCAAATATTCTATATGAACTTAATTTACATTTAAATGATTTTATCAAAAGGGCACAAAATAAAGTTTAAGTTTAAAATGCTAAAAAGTTATATCAATTCGAATACTATAATTTGATGAATATTTAAAAGCATAAGTGTATGATGACATTTCTCATCTTGTTAGTTCATTGTTTGTTTTTTTGAAAGGCCAATTCCAATTACTAGGAGTTGCAACCCTTTGTTCATTTCTAAATAGAGAATAATAATGCAAATTTGAGAGTGACGGAACTGGAGCTTCTCGTTCACATCATCTTCATTCGGGTTCTGTTGAAGGGGAAAAGTCCGAATGTGAACGAGGGGAACATGAGGAACAAAATAGAACCAAATGCATTCATAGTAATATTTTATCCGCATCCCAACTATATTTTTTATCGATTAAAAATTGAGCTCACCCGTGTTCATATTATTCATTTATTTGACTCGGAGGCTCTCGGTGGCTCAAATTGGGAGAACAATAAGGGTTAGTGTTAAAACGTTGGGGGGATTTTGATTGTGACATCAGCGGGCGAGTGATAAAAAATCAGTTTTTAGCAAACAATGAGTCTTTGTCAAGTATGTTTTATTCGGCTCTGGGTTCAGACCTTTTGCTCTAAATATGCTTTCACTTCACTATTAACTTCAATGTTCACCGATAAAATTCTTTATATAGGGTTTAGTGCTTGACTAAAGGGTACGATTTGAAGTTTCCCTTATGCTCCCTTATAGTGAGAAGTGTAAAAGAGTTACCTTTAAGCAGAAGTAATACAAATACATATCTGAAGCTTCCCTATTATTATAGGATTATGTCCAATATCAAAAAGCGACTAAAACCATATCGTATCTAAATATGTGTGTGAGTAAAACAGTTGTATAAAACGGCTTTTAGTCAAATTTCAGTCATTCATTGAAATGTCAAACGGTGGGAAGATGAAAATGAGGGACACGTGAATTGAAAGTTTTTATAATTCGAGTGTCACTTGCCTGACCCTAAACATAATAGAAAAATTACTTGGTCAAAAACAGGGAAAGTTATGGAGTTTGTACGAAATGAGTTTATTGTTATTTAAAGGATCCTTCAAAGTTTCCCATCGAGCAAAGCGTGCCAACATGATGTTCTCCGTCTCTCAGCCGCATGTAAAGTTGAACCAACGTCATTTTCTCTCAAACTTGAGCCCCGAAAGAGGCATTATTGAGAGGCGTTGGTTATTATTGTGTGTCCTCTGCAGGACAAGAGTTTAACGTAGCGGCGGCGGAGAGCTGGAGAGAGTTAGATACATAATAGGATCTAGTGGAGTACACAGACGACACTTGGCCATTCAATACAGGAGGAAAAGTTTGAGTCAAGAGGTTGTCCCCTCATTTGATTTGAAGTATCTATACCTTTATATCCCGACGTGGAGTTAACAACGTGTTGTTCATTCAAACCGTCAGAACGGAGATGATGATCGCAGCAGACTTAAAGAGAGAATAAAAAGAGAGAAAAAATATCTTTGCGGCAATCAATTTGAGTAGATGGGTCCTTGTGCGGCAGAGAAACTCCAAATGGTTCTCTGGCCGGCCATTATCACTGACTCATAATGAAAGGCTCATAATGGATAGAGAGCAGGAATTCATGCAATGGAGATGACAGAAGAAATTGAATAGGTGGAGACTGTCAATATTAGACTTGGACGACGATGGTTTTCGATGGTCGGAAAAAGATAAAATGAGGACTAATAGAAGCAAATTACTCTGTTTGTATTAGTACGAGGTATATTAGATAGATTTATAAGTTGATCAATAATGTATCCTCTCTGTGTTGGGGAGAAATGGGATGATGGAGGAGTAGTGAAGTGGTTATTAAAAGAGGTTTAATCGCGATAAGCCCGGTGAGACTTTTCTCATTGTGTCCTATAGGAAAGGAGTAATTTGGAAGGGGGATATTGGAAGGAGGCGTGATCCGAATGACTTCAAAAGGCGAGACATTAAATTAAAAGGATCGATAAATACTTTCTTTTGGTTGACAGGTAAATGAGATGAAGTTGATACGATAGAGAGACTTTTCGATGGGGGTAAACTCTTTAAGTCGGTTTATGAAACGCACCTTCGGCTCTGTTTGAGTCGATTACACTTCTCGGCTCTTTTCTACTCTTGAGAGCATAATGGACCACTTCCACATCAATACTCCTTGAGTGAGAATCTCTCCTTCGTTCTGTGTCATGATGAGGGCGAGATAGAGCACGACTCCTCCACCACCAAACTCCCTCCCGATTCTCCCCTTCCAAAATAAACCCAATTAGGAGTCAATCGGCTCTCTTGAGATGAAAAAAGGCGTTATAGAACCTCAACCCACATCCATCATCTGTTCCTCGCCGGGAGGACGTCAGGCATAAATGTTCCCAGAGCGAGGAGTGCTCTGACGAGGTGGGACTGCCGAGTTGGCGAGTTCTCCCCTTTGTATTCTAGTCTCGACTCAAAGTTTATAGACATTTCATTTAGTTGAGAGGTTCGTTGACTGGACATATCTCCATGTATAGCTCGCAACCCTTGTGGTGGAACTCGTAATGATCGAGACGGAATTCATTTCAAAGCCCTTTAGACAGATCACCTAATAATTGATTCAATTGTGGTGAGTTGGAAGGAAGAGGAGGAAGTATGGAGATGATAGGAATTGTTCAAAGGAATGTGTCCAATAACCCAAGTAGGAAATATTTTCCACCTTAAATAATGGATCTCGACGAGATGTGTATGAGTATTGGAGAATAGATTCATCTTCTCATGCGGCTCAAATCAAAGAAATTCTGAAGGCGTGTGTACGTAACGAAACACAAAAAGAGGCCGAAATCCGATTCCAATTGACGGCTTTCACGCCTCATAATACTGTCTCGGAATTCTCCAATTCATTTAAAATCCTTTTCACCCTCTCATCTCGCAACCAAAAGACAATTGAATAAGAGGAGTACTCACAGAGGAGAACAAAGACCCATATCAATTCTTTACTATCCTCAGCATGTATGAATCTCTCAGGATAAATAACACGGATATAGACTTATAAAATACTTTTTTCTATCATTTTCCTTCATATTACATGACAAATTACATTATTCATGATCCCAGCCATAATGGTGAAATGAGTATCAATGAGACATGTTAAGATGTTTTAATTAAAGTTATCTAATTATCATTTTTATAAATTACTCCAACTTCTCTTACAAAATTATCAATAATCATAAAAATTATATTATATACGCACTCATTCTTCAATAACAATTACTATGAAATTGAACAGTTAAAGTTTATAAATCTGATCACTTACAATCAGCGGTTACAACTGAAAGTTTAATGTTAACAATAACGACAAGAAAGTACCGTTGAATAAGTCACGCACAATTTACTCCTTCTGCTTTCTGTAATTTCATATTTTTATTTGATAATCGTCTAGCACGTCTTAAAGTCCACAGACTTGTTCGAGTTCAGATCACCAAACCATAATGCTTTCATAACAATATAGGATTGTATGAAATACTCTATCAACAGGTTTGAATAGCTTTTTTAAGCACTTAATTGAGAAGAAAATTGGAGTTAACTGATGCTTCATTGAATGAGTGAAAACTATCTACATAAAGCATACGTGATAGATAGAAAACTTCACATGATAAAATTGTAGTAAACTCATCATTTCAGTTCTCAAGATTTTTCATGTTCACCACATAATTTTAAAGAATATAAGTTCATTTAAGTTGAACACAAGAGATGAGATAAAGAAAAAATTAATTTCTTTTCAAGCGGGACAATATGTAATTTCCTGATGTGTAGTACACAACTTCACAGCCCTCGTCACAAACTTGAAACAATATAGGTAGATAATTGAAAAAAACTCAGTTAAACCACAAAAGGTGTATGACATGGAAAATGCGTGAAACTTTCAAATGATTTCCTCAAAAGTAATCTTGACTTTGAGCAAAGTACAAGTTCACGACTCTTCTCTTGATAACTTTATACCACAAAAATCAAGATTGTGATTTGTGATATTTGTGTTAGTAGATTTGATTATGGAAAAATCGTGAATATTAATCAAACAGAGTGAAAAATTGAAGAGATAAAATAAATAATAAGACTTAAAATTAAGATTCACCAAAATGAATCTTCCAAAAAGTTTACTCATATTGTTGGTTATTGTGTTGCTCCACTCTCAGAATATCATACAATCAATGGGAAATGCCAATAAATTACTTCGTGATAAAGGTAAAAGCAAAAACACAAAGTATTTATTGCAAAGTACAGAGATAATATAATTAACCGAATATTCAAAATATAGAAAATAAATTTATAATAAGGCTATGTAATTATTGTGCTATTTTGATCTGTTGGAATGAAATAAGGTCATTTATTTAACATAAGATTATGATAATTTGTAATGCAGGAAATAAAAATAAAATTCGCCATGCTTCAAGCTTCTCATCGATTAAAAGGCATAACAGTAAGACTCAGAGGGACCCTAAAGTTCTGATTGTTGAAGATTTCATTACAAATTCACCTAATCCTCAGACTTTTCTTAAAACTTCATCACTTGCTGATCCGATTATAGCGAGCAAGCAATCAATTTTACCAAAATATCGAATAAAAAGAGACGCAAAAATTTTCGGTCAGAAGTTCAGGGTAGTTAAAGATGGGAACAAGAGAAGGAAGTTTATGAAAGAAGTTCATGAGTCGAAACGAAAGAATATGAAAAAAGTTCTTGACTACGTTTTAAGGGAATTTCAAGAAGGGTCCCCAGATGATACAGAAAAAGCCGAAATTCAAGAAAAGAAAACGCATTTTAATGAAGAGCCTCGATTTATTGGAACTTTAGGAGTTTCAATGATTGAAATTTTTACTCTAACGTCTGTTGTTATTGGGGTATCAGGATTAGCAATTACAACACTTTTTTTCGTGTTAAAGTTCTTGACAGAGGTTACTGTTTTATTTATAACTAAAGGATAAACTTTAAGTAATTAATAAGTAAACAAAATAAATATTAAGTAGAATTAACTAGATAATCTGGGTGGGTATTCTCTTTTTCAACAGGGTGATATTTTTAATTAATAAAAAGTTTTGTAATATTTATATTAGATCAGAGAGACTAATAATATGGGGCCATATGGTACAATACTTCAGTTTAATTCAGAAAATCAAACAATTGATGATTGCCATGGTCCAGCTAGTTTAAGTTAGGATTGTTGCACTTCAGCCCTGCCCGCTAAAGCTGCTTTAAGTAAGATTTAAGAAAACGGGAAAAATTTCCTCATTTAAATGAATAGACTTTATTCTTAAAATGTATTTTAGACATTTTATTTATTATGTTATTTCATTATTCCAACATTTTCTGTTTAAGTTCCTAACATAAAAAACTACTTTACTTCTACATAATAGTTATAATTGTACTTGATCTTTAAGCGAAATGATCATAATGAATAAATTAATATTTGTAAATATAATATTTTTTACCTATTTCATTGCATATCTTTTTGTTCTCATTTAGCATAAATGAGTATGAGATCTTCATTAACATAATATTGCGTTTATTGGTTTAAATGACATTGAACGTGTTTTCCGAATACCTATTAATTTATTATATTGAATATTTTATTATTTATTCATAAATTAAATTTACAACTTACACTTTAAGTCTACAGTTGACGTTAGCTCGAGCGTCTTCGGTAATAATCAAAAAGCCTCTTTGTATGCTTAAAGCATACATTGAGCATTTTAGGATATTTGTATTTTGCATTGGATGAGATGTGATATGAGATTTCGAGTCGACGGCACCCTCTTTCCCCATCGAAAAGGATCCGAACTTCAGTCCGCTTATTTCAATTCAAATATATTTGTCTTCGACTCGACGTCGTCGACTTCACTGAAGACTTTTGCAGTGTCTTCATTAAAAATTAAACTATTTTAAAGTACAAATGTCACCTTTCGGTTGCTGTAAAAACGTCCATTTAGTTAATGAACGCCTATTCGGCATCATTCCGCTGCTAGCTCTTGTAAGCTTTACATTAAAACTTCTCATTCAATCATCTCTAAAAAATATAATTCAAAGTATTAATATTCATTTAAACAAATATTTTGGATTTTAATTTTAGGGTTTTTCTATCGGAGAATTAATATACACAACTTCGCTAAATGGTCCTTCTAATCTTGAAATAATTGGAACGACGTCTACGCTTATACTTCTTCTGTCCTCTGCACTTGTTCTCATTCATTTTAGATTTGGTCTCTTCATCTTTACATTACTTGTAAGTTTTTAATCTATTAGTAAACATTAAACATTTATGCATGCTGTGGATAAATAACCTATTATAGTGTTTGATCAAATAATGTTTATATTTTTATCTGTTTGGATATTTTAGACTCTCTCAGCATCCATTCTCGTGTCTTCGATTCATTTATTGACTTCTCTTGAGCCGCAATCAAGTCCACTTGATCTTATTCTTAATGGGACTCAGATCAGATGGATTTTAAAGGCCCAGTTAGAAAACGACTGTTGTGGATATTATAATTATACAGGTCTATTTTATTGTTATTCTGACTAAGTTATATCTTCTGATTTATGATTGAATATTTATGAGAGAATAAATCAATAAAATTGATTTAATATACAGATTGGATTAAAAATGGGAAAATTCAAGAAGGAATTGTTTCATGCTGCAACAGAACATCCCAATGCTCAGTTGACATTGATCAAGATTGGGGAACTCTCGTGTCACAATTTGTAAGCGATATTTTGTAAATTATTTATATTTTATAGATTTTATTCATTTTTTAATTTATTTTTTATTTTTAAAGGGCTGCGCTGACAAGCTTGACGAGTCGAATGAAAAAATTATCAATGAACGAGTTAAATCTGCTTCTGGGTTATTATTTTTCGATGGAATTTTGACGATTGAGTTCTTATTCCATAGTATATGGTCTAAACTTAGGAGAAGCTCAATGAGTCAAGATGATATTGATGGTGATGCTGTTTTTAATTAAATTATACCGACGAATGATACTCGTAAATTTAAAATATATAATTTAGTTTATTCGATGCTCTCAACAGTGACGGAAGGTTCCATAGTTCCATTACATTGCCTAAGATTGATAGTTTTTATAGTTTGATGTCAGTTTGCTAATAATAAATACCTAAATAATAAATAGTAAATGAGGTCTACCAATACGGATGACGAATTTTAAGCCAAAATTTACCAAAATGGAACATATAACATTTACTATTCAGTGTAGGTGAACTTGCAATTATATTGCAAGAAAGTTACAAAAATAATCCAAGTATTTTAGTCATAAATTGAGTCCATTAATTAATTAATTATACAAAGTTCCGTTTTGTATAGATTCAACTTAAAAATGGAGTCCATAATGCAACACACTGTAATTTTTAAACATTAATGATAATAATGCGATCTCTTACAATTTTACAAAATACTCAATCTTTTATAAATCTCAAATTGGTTTACTTTTGTGATAATTTGTAAAATTACAATTTTTTTTCCATAAATGCAAAAAGATTGTAAACATTTATGATAAAATAATTTTGTATTTAAATAAATTACGGCTACAAACTAGTACTTTACATGTCGTATTTCTATTAAACGCCTTGATCATTGTTGATTACAAATGCGTACAAATATTCATATTTTAGACAATTATGTATTTGTTAGATCTGTGTATCCTAAATACAATATGCCAGATTATTTATACAGGGTCGTCAAAATCTTCTTTCCGCCTTACTGAATTTCACTCTCTTAATTCACAATCTCAAAATTCAGAAAAGCAGAAAGAAGATTTTGACGGCCCTGTATTATAATCCTAATAAAACATGTTTATATTTTAAATGTGTTAAAATTTTTTTAATAAGAAAAGTAGGTTTTTATTATAATTGATTATATTGACAAAGCTCTCTGCAGCTATTATTATAGAGTTTTATATTATTATTATTATTATACACCTTTAAAATGCTGCGTAATTCAAATAATAATTTAATGTTTTAAAAAATTGTTATACAAAGTGAATATTTGTGTTCTAAACTTTTTCGCAGATGGATTCAACTAAAGAGGTTTAATTGACATTGAGTACAATTACAATTTTTAAAACAAATATAAAAATAATATGTATAAACTATTACCCGTAAAATGCTAGTTTAAGTCAATGACAAGAAAAACGAATAAAATAAGCAAAAAACAAGCCTCCAAGATTATTACTTAACTTAAAAGGGAAATATGGTATAAAATGAAAGTTTAGTGATTGAAAATTTAATTGATTCTTATACAATTCTAAGTAATTCATTCTAATGCAAATTCCTCTTTGCAAATATGCAAATTCCTATTTAATAGAGAATTGAGTGGATAACGAAATATAGAAGTAGAGGCTATTAAACCTTTTCTACATCAATGGGAAGCGAAGGCAATGTACTTAATTGGGGAAATGTGTCAGAGAGTCAAAGAGGTTGATTTGATTACAATTGGGAAAGATTTAACACGATTACACCACATCCTGTGAATTTCGCACTTCCTTTCCGGAGAGAATCAGGGAGAGATCTTGACTATCTTCGAGGTCCATGGGAGTCTAAAACAAAAATATAATTTTTATTCATTTCTCAAATGGTACTACTGTAATTGGGGTTAGGACTGGCTTTAATCGTAACGGTCCACCTCCAGCATTATTGTGGATACTTTTTTAGCAATGTTCAATAAGCAACTTTATTATTTAGCATGAGAACAGTGATGAGTGAGAAATGGTGTTGTGGCTATTGAAGGTGATGAGACAAAAGTTGGCAGAGAATCAGTGGCAGATTCTGTACCAATTGGTTATGGGTAACAATGACACCAAAATCTTGATTTCATAAAAAATAAGTACAGTAATATGATAATCTCAGATTTGATGAATCTAGCATTTCCAAAGTTCAACCTTGTCATCTCTTCAATTTCATCAACAACTTTATCCTAGTTCATCGTCATAAACCATGAATTCATTGAAAATTTAATTGTCAAGAATTTACTCCTCTTTCAATTGCAACATTGCTTTTTTATATTTCTATTATGTAGATTGACTCGAATACTTAAGTATCGGAATGTATTAAACGGGCCATCCAAATTTATTTAAAGTGGCATCCAAATTATTTAATTCTAAAATTATTAAAAGTCCCATCCAAAAATATTTATATGCCATCCAAATAAAATGAAAGTATACATTAATCATTAACCGTAATGCCGTTCTATTTTTTAAATAATTTTCTTTTATATATTTGTTTGATAAATAAAACGAACGGCCTTAAAGTTTATGAATACCAGCGTAAAATCCAAAGAGCCTCCGACCTCCTTCATAAGGAGCTGAACCACTGGAATGAGACCTTTGTATACATTAACGCCGTTCGTTTTATTTTTCAATCAAAACCATAAAATAATTTTTTAAACAGGCTTGCGAATAGAACTGGGACTTACAAACCCAGCCTAACCTCGTATAAATGAACGTCGCAGGATTTACTCATGGCTCCGCCACAAGTTCTCCGTTTACCATGAATAGCAGTATATTTTCATTTTATTTGGATGTCATAAAAATATTTTTGGGATTAAATCATATGGAGGATACTTTAATAAATTCGGATGACCCGTTTGATAAATGCATTAAATATTCAATGAGCAATTAAAGATGCCTAACAGCTATTTTAGAAATATTTCTTTATTGCGCTTTAGAATTCTAGAATACCTAGCTCCTGACAAATCCTCAAACATCACTCTTTTACATCACTTATCGTTAGTCACTCCCGAATAATTTGCATTCTAACATTGCATTTCTTCAAGTGTCAATGAGAAATCATGTTTGACTAAACTGATCAGTCAATTACAGAATGCATTCTATATTAATAATCGTAAATGTATAATTCTACTTATTCATTTACACTTTACACCCTTATAAAAAGTTTTTCCTATTAGCATTAACCTACCATATAAAAACTAAATGAAAATATTTCACAATTAAGATATAGATTGAAAATCTGTTTCATTGCAGTCAGTCTTATCTTTTTCCATAATCTTGTTTAACAATAAATATATGATTTAAAACAATAATCGAAAGGGTGAAAACTTGTATTGTGAAAATTAAATTGAAACAAAATGTTAAGATACAAATCAGGTGTCAAAATTAATTATAATTATAATATCTCTTTCTGACATTGAGTTCGTAATACAATACGAATAAGCATTATTTATTGGTAGGTATTGGTTTATTGGTAGAATTCATTTCTTCATTTATCGTTTGCTTTTCAACTTAAATTATCGATTTTAGAATGTAAAATTAATGAAAGTTTGGTATATGTATGAGATAAAAAAGGAAGATGGATTAAAAATTAAACATTATTTTAATAATTTATTGATCATTGATATAAAAACTCTTTTACACAATGATTTTCATAAATTAACACTCTGTGTTCGTGATAAATAGCAATACATCACACATGATCAAGTGCGTGAAATTTGCATAAAATTTTATACTTAAACAAGAAAAAAGAAATCTTGTGAAAAGGCAATGACAGTGAAATTGAAAGTTTTAAGAATTCTCATCGCAAACTCGTAAAAACAATTAAAGGTTTAGGTATTTATCAATTACCCATAGTTTACTCCTAGAGATAACCAGTGGAGTTCATACATAAAATTGAGCTTTGAATTTCATTAAAGAGTGATTTAACAAACATTTCCATACAACGACGCCATGAGAAAAAGGCTATTAGGGAGAGGAAATGAAAGTTCGAAACGATGAGGTGAGAAATTGCATGGGTATTTCACAGTGTAGCAGGTATATTCACATTACTTGTCATATCTGTAAATCCTCTTGCTCTATTAGCTCTAAAAGGATAGTAAAGGAAACTCCGACGGATTTTCACGACAACTCTCAGCATGAACAATGAGGAGTGGGAGAGAAGCGATGAAGAAGATGATAGCTGCGTTGGTGATGACCAAAGCTTTCTGTTCATATCATTAGACCCCTTATGCTCACATCTAAATACCCCACGTACTACCTTCAATTCTTGAACAAACATAAAGGAAGGAAGGAGCGAAAGTTAACCCGCTCTAAACCAAGAAGAAACGGCAGAGAAGCTCTTGGTATATGATATTTCTTTCATATATTCCCCACAACTTTGAACAATGCATGCTTCCAAAATCAAAATATATCTCACGTCTGTACTCTAAATGCCTTATAAATTATAGATGTAGATATCGCAGAGTACATAGCACATACATAATAAAATAGCCCAATTATCCATCCAAATCAAATCTTACGCATTTCCTTCTTATTTGTTAAACAATATACCTATACAGTTCATACACTATACACTACAGGTTAGAGTCTAACCTGTAGTGTATAGTGTATATAATGTATGGTTAACTAGAATTAATTAAGTTTCATATAAATAAGTAAGATATGTGATATCTCATATACCTATGAATGATTAACATGTGCAGGTGGGACGTACAATTAGATAGAAAATTATCGGTAATTCAAATGTACGACGCTTTAACTTTAACGCCTACCTCCTTAAGATTGTGTGTCTAACAAAAGAATGATTCACATCTCCGTCTTTGTATCATTTAAACAAATCGTTATTGAATGAGCGTCGAGAGTCGTGAGCATAAGATCCATTTTGATTTCGTGCTTGTTCAGCTGAAATATTTATATAATGGAAATATGCAAACACACTTTTGGAGAGCTCCTTCACAGCGGGTTGAATATGAATTAATGGACTAAACCAACAAAAAGGGAAGTTCCGAATAAAGATGCACGCATTTCTATCCACTATCTCGGAAACAAGTGGAGCAATTATGGTTTAAATTTCACTTTTGCTCATACCCTACCTAATTAACGGAAAAAATGTTATTCAACGGATGAATTAAAAAGCACTAAATCTTAATTCACATAATTTCATACATTCTTTAATAAATACTGGTTAATTCATTAAAACTTTGATGAATGTTCTGTAAATAAATAGCAAATTGATAACTGACATACAAATTAAAAATTAGATATTCGATTATTTATAATGATCGATATTCACTTTACTCTGGTTGTACTGTAAAAATTTTATTCTAAAAAGCATGTTTGTTAGAATAATTATTAGGATCATCATTTATCGTTACATTTCATGTTAATAAAAGGGACAAGTATTATTTTGAGAACAAATGGCTATTTTCATAACGGGTTTCTTTTGGAAATATGCTCAACTTTCCTCTTCTACTAAACTATTTAACTTATCGTAAGCTGAGGAGAATGTAGCAATTGTCCTGTGGATTTAAGCTCTTCTGGTAAGCCTCCGTCCTTGAGTAAAGGGGCAAAAGAATATAAAAGTGAATCCGTGACCCACTTCATGGGAAATTGACCCGGTTTAATGTGATGTTACAAAACTTTACTTATGGCGGTGTCTTGGACAAATGACTTGGATGTTCAATTGGCATTTAATAGCAACTTAGTTCTTCCTTTTAAGTTATATTTTAAACAATATTACATTTACTCTTTTTTTATATTTTTCCATCATTTCATTGGTCTTTGTTCAGACGTTATAAGTTAATTTTCTTAGATGCATCAACAATAATAATTGCATTTAATTTTTATTCGAATGATAAGAGTAAATATAATATGAGAAAGAGGTAAGCGCAATTGAATGAGAAGGAAGCAAATTTTTTATTTTTATTTTTTTATAAAGATATGAAATATATTCTAAGTTAAGTTTTCCACGGCTTAATGCAAAACATAAAACAGAATAACTAAGTTGAAAGGTTGAAAGTTTAAGCTGAATTTTTTTTATCTTTGTCAGATAAGGAAAAATTTTATAGACTTTCAAGGAATATTTTCTCCATTGTCATTGCAAGTTTGACAGCTTTTGCAATTCAAGCTTGCACTTAAAAAATTAAAAGTACGAATTGGACACTTGCCTTTTTGGATAAAGTACAATTACCTTATTTGTCGCCTCTTAAGTTCTTAAGTCTACAAACTCCTTACAGTGGGTAGTGCAATTGCCAGTAACTCGCATTCTTCTACCTTTACAAGTTATAAAGGAATAAATTGTGTACCATGTACTTCATACTGATACTTGTATGCGAACGTCGCATGTGCTGATTTTGCAAAGATCATAAACAAACTTCATTTCATTAATCTTCTTAGTTCATATAATGCTTAAAGCAAGTGGATACTCTCTAATGTTTGATTAGCTTACCTGAGAGTTTCACCGTGTTAAGCAATTTAGTAAAATGAGAAGGAGAGTGAACGTTTCATTTTATTCGTCTTATGTTTTCTAAGGGGCTCCCAGTCTCCACTTCACTAAAGAATGTTCTTAAAGAGTTACGACTCTGACATATACGAATAAATTCAGCAGGGCTCTTAAGTCTCCTGAACTTATGTTCATGTGGCAATTTCCTCGTATTTACTTTTACTAACCTGGCATCTTCGTAAACAAACACGTTAGCTCAAATTTTAGTTGTAAAACATGATGCCTAATGTAAAAATATGCGAGTTTGATGTCTATTGAAAACATTTTCGATTAAGTAATTAATTTAATAAATTAAATGAATTTACAAACTTTACTGTGACATTAAATGTTATTGAAGTATACTGCCAATATTTAAAAAAGGCTATGTAATTGAACGGGAGAATGAATGGATAAACAGAGAATTGCAATCTAATGTTTCAAGATATGCTCGGAGGTTAAATTTTAGATTTGATTAGAGTCCAAATATATCTAAATATTACATGTGAAATTAAAGTTAAGCCCCTTCAACATGTCAGAAATAAATAAACAAAATTGTTCACTAGATTTATTCTCTATTGGATAATTCAATTACGTCATTCAAGACTCTTCCCCAAACAAAGATTTATTGAAATAGGAATTGGCAATGTATTCCTATTAGCTATAGACGACATGCATATAAACATCTATCTTTTAAGGTTGGAGGAGCCAAAGGGGCCATATACGCAAGTCCATTTCGTTTAACTATTCAAGTAGTTTGCCCACCAAACTTTTATGACTTTTTTCTTTACACAATATGTATGAACTGTATGATGGTCGATTTATTGTATATGCAAGTTTGAAGAATAAATTCCACAGGCAATGTGAAAGAGTTTTTCAATCTTCTTGCAACATAGGAAGATGAATGAGAATAAGAAGATGCACCTACATTACATTGATCACTGGCTGAACAATACATACATTGTAGTATATCCCTATTTTGTTATCTGAATTTATTGAAAACCACATGGAGTTTACAAAGTACAGGGGCGTCAAAATTTTCTTTTCGCTTTTCTGAACTTCTAGTGTGTAAATTAAGAGAGTGAAATTCAGAAAGGCGGAAAGAAGATATTGACGACCCTGTATAGGAAAACATAAAAGTGAGTGAATGAATTTTACCTTCTTACATTTTCGATCCACAAGACTCGTATGTTTGTACACAAAATACAAAGGAATGCCATCCATATGAAATGAATATACTGGTAGAAAAAGTAAATACATTTACAGTGATGTAGGTATATGGAGTAAAGATTAAAAGATTTGAAAAAGAAAATTGTTTGAAACTATTCTCATCAATTTCAATTTTCTATTTAAATAAAAAGAAACGGTCTTATATTCCATGATAACGAATGGGCGTGTAGGGAATGAGAGAATTTGGGAATCCTCTCCTGGCCGAGAAGTTTCTCTGAAGAGCGGAATCCCATTCGAGAACCTGAGATTCCCACATATCCGCCGGGATCTCGGAACTCGCGGACTCTCCCTCGGGTGAGAGATAGGGAATGATCCCATGCATTCGTGGAGTTGTGGAGGGAGTTTTTGCGAATGTTGAACTTATCCTTGTTGCTCGCATCTCGTCCGTCCGACCCTCCGACCGACTCCCCTTTAACAAGTTTCACGAGAGTAGGGGAATCGCGCCGCCGCCATTTACTCTCAGTCTTCTTTGGACTGCAGTGCAGTCAAAATGAAACGAAGAGATTCTCTGCTCTGAACATTCTCCTCCGCACGTTCTTCTGGCCTCTTAATGAGAATTAAGATAAGCCTTGACTTTGTCCCTGACTCAGAGGCCAAACAGTGAACTCCCAATCGAAGATTCCTCTTCTAATTGTCATCTCTTCATTTCCAGTTCCCCGAGCCAGTTATACGCTCATCCAAAAGGGGCAAATTGAAAATAAGTGACCGGCTCTCCTCGATAAACACAAAACACATGATATAAGTAAATAATCCCTCGACGTACTCACATAACTCCCGAATTCTCCACACAAAATATATTATGAAATAGTTTTGGCAGTTAATGGGATTTGACCACATTTGAGTCACAAACCAAGTGATTGAAACAGTTCGAGTCGGAGATGTGATTGTGATGATAAAATATTTAATACTCTGTGAAATGTAAGAAGTCGAGGGAATAACATTGAGAAAATAATTTCCTATACACAAACGTCTTGTTGATTTTGAAGGAAATACACTCAGGGCTTCTGACTATTGACACTTTATTGAGGGATCAAGTAAGAGGGAAAATAATGGGATGGATTTAGAGCTGAGGTTGATCGACGAACCGATCGATATAATAATTGGCAGTGAAAGGACAGAGTTGGAAAAAGTTTCCGCGAGACCTCATTATTACTTCTGCTAGTGGATGATAGAAAATTGACGGGGATGAGAGTTGAGGTAATTTGATCTCTACCCGAATGACCTTTTTTCTTCTTCCGCCTTTGTGTTTGTCTTCGCCCGTCTTCGTTTCCATTAAGTTAAAGTAATTGAAGACCAATTTGACGACTTGGGAACTCATCACGCTCCCTTTCTTCGCTCAATTGATCCCAGCGAGCTTTTTGTAAGATTTCCTTTTCCTAATGCTATAAATTTTGAATTAGAAGTATCAAATTATATTGACATAGAGATTTGACAAAAATTGCATTTTAAGCTTGTAATTTTCTTTAAAGCATCGCAAACTCATAATATAATTTAGAAATCCTTTTATATTGATATTTTTGGATCAATTTAACATAATCATATTGCTATTCATCCACCAGCATAGGAAAAATTAAATAATTTGCTAACATATACTCCATTCATGTCTCTTTTTACAATAGAGATAATGACCAACTAAACGTTTATGCATCAAAACTGTTATTAGTTATCGTTTCATATTGTCTGCATGGCATATGAGATCCTAAAAAAAGTTAGAGAGAGTTAAACTAAAGAAAAATGAATTTATAATTAAAGAGTCGTGATAGTTTTTTTACTCGTTTTTACAGAAGGGATTATGAATGCATTCATTACGCTCGTTGTGCGTAAATAACTTTTTACTCCCATATTATTAATACATCTATGTCCAACAATATGAATCAACTATTTAAAATATTGAGACATTAGCCTACACTTTCCATTGTTCGTTACAAAATATTGAATAAATTTTCTAGATTGATGATTGCACATTCACAATACACTCATTCACGTGTATGAACTGTATGATGTTTTTAACATCCTCTTGTTGTAACACATAAATACTCAAAGTTATACGCGTTCGTTAGCTAAAATACAAGACCATCTTCATTGTTTTTATCCCATTCCAATATCATATAGCAAAATGTACGTCATCTGGCACGCGATAAAACTAATTGCAACTGCTCAAAAGGGCATTCATTCTAATATTGCATCCAGGCTCTTAAATGTGTATATTACATTTCAAAACGATGATTTAAATTTTCCTGTTCTTAATTGAACTTTAATGACAATTCATAAATATTTATATATCAAGCTCATTTTAAATTGTAATGTAAGACATGCGTTTATGGTAAAAGTAATAATCATTGACTAATTATAAAATTATAATCATTGTAAAGTTCTTATATTGGTTTTTAAATATTTATTTTGATATTATAAAAATATCCTAATATAAACGAATGGCATGGATTTATTGATAAAATCTATAATAAATATTAAAACTAAATATAATGGATACAGACATGTTTCAACTCTTCTTCTTAAACGAAGATAGAGGTAAATACAATTTATACCTATTATATCCATTACTAATAAGACCTACCGCATTCGTTCAAAAGATGGCTGGGTCAAATACACAAAATAGGGAATCATGTAAAAATTTTATAAAATTCTTATAAAAGTAATTAGCTATATATTACAATATATAGCCGTTATTTATGCTTGTAAAACCAGAATAAATAAGGGTTCAAAGTTTAATTTCTATTAAAAAGAATGAGCTTTTCATTAGAAAATGAAGTTTTGTTTAGTCAATAATCGACATAATTAAAAGATAACCGGGGCTCGAAAGATGGCCGGGGCCATTTTTTGAACGAATGCGGTATATTATATTCATTACTTTATTTCATTATAGTTATTTTTTACTTATATACTTTAAAATCAAAGCGCAAAAATAAGGATAAAATATAAAATAGCTATAAAAGCTATATAGTATACATAAACCTTTTTATAGGAAAATATAATTCGATTTAAAGGTATTTTAAATTTAGTTATATGTAGGTATGCATAAATTTATTCCTAAAAGAACTCTATCCTTACTTTTGAATCACTTTTCCATTAAAGTTTATGATATCATTTGATTTCAATCATTGAGAATTTAGTTAGGCTTTCATATTCAAATATCTAAATTTTCATTATTATCCTTTTTTATTCACAATGTTTATAGCTGGAGAATTTAGCATAGAACACAATTCTCCTTTGATCATCTTTGTTATGGAATAGAAAATTTTAATAATGCTAATGAATTTACTTCAAATTCTTCAACCAGAGCGAAGCGAGATTAAAAGACAAAGTTGACAATGAGAACCGTCCGTCGTCTTTCTTTTTATCTCTAATTCCCTCATTCATTTTACATTAAAGCAGTTTGGAAAGACTGAAAGGATCAAGAAACTTCTGTTTACTTTTCCTCAAATATTAAAATGTTATTTTGAATAGTCAACCATGTGAAGTAAAAGAGAAAGGGGAAGTTGTGAGGAATCTTGGCAAAGGCATAATAATAAGTATTTATTACGTTTGCTGAGTATAAGTAAGTAATGAATTTGCCTTGAGGGGGAGAGGGATAAGAAATTGAGGAAAGAGGGTCAATAATGGAAAGGTCAAAAGGATGTTCAGCGTACACGTACATTACTTGACTCTTCAAGTCTTCAAGAAGAATATGACTTTAGCGAACACACGGACACAAACAGAATGCATTTTAAATATTACCTACTATGCGTTGTTTGATTGTTTGACGCTTCTTGAACTATACACTTATTATTTCTTAGCACACACACATCGTATCTTTTTCTTCATATATAATAATCTTAAGTACGAGGGATACGAGGGATAATTCGAAAGAAAGGATTGAGCCCGGAGCTCTTCAACTCTTCCAATTAGGTCACTTTGACAAATCCTCGAGCCTTCCAATGAGATCGAACCTCGTCGAGAAAGGGAAAATTCACGATAATGAATTTGAGAGAAGAAGGTAATGAAGAAGACGAGTCATAAATGAAAATCTCACCGTTTCCTCAATTCCCAATTGATATGTTTTCCGCGTTTGACCACTACCGTGACTCGGCACGTCTTTTTCATTCACAAGGATCTTTCTCGTATCTCTATTTATTTTTACACTTTCCTTCACATCCATGCACACACTTTGGAGTAAATGCTTGGCAAAGAATAAATTTTTCTCTACTTTCGTTACCCTTATTTAGCATACGAGGAATTAACACTTTTAAACACAGATTCTTATTTGACTTTTATCATTCATCCACGTTTCA
Organism: Neelides sp. FZ-2019; assembly: GCA_009869795.1. NCBI lineage: Eukaryota > Metazoa > Arthropoda > Collembola > Neelipleona > Neelidae > Neelides > Neelides sp. FZ-2019. The sequence continues at coordinate 28,998 of VJMY01000193.1, forward strand.
TTAAAAATGACTTTCGCAGAAAATCATAAAATTAATTTCATTTGACCGATTTACACTTCTTTCTCATCTATTGATTATAAGGATCATAACCAAATTAAAATATGAAAGCATGGAATTAATGAATACTTAATACAGAAATCTGTATTGACAAGATACATTAAATTAATCAACTTGGTTGTTTTCCACAGATTGGGGGTAGAAGACTCAGAGAAATCAACTCTCAACTATGTTTTTAAAGAGAAATATCAGAATATTGATTTTAGTCGCTGTGATATGGTTGTGCGGAGTTTTATACTTCACAAGACCAAATATTTCACTATTATCTCAAAATCCTAACAAGGTAAGAATTTACATAATAAAATGCTACTTTATTTCGTTTTCAATGCAAAACCCTTCTTCATAAAGATAGTTGCTCATAAAATAAACAGCGATTTCCTTTATAATTGCAATATAATTGAATTTGGGAAATTTTTGCTTCATAAGAAATTCACACATTTTATTAAAAGTCGAATGAAATCCGTTATTAAAATTGATGGGAACTTCTTTTCTTTAAATCCTAAATGAACAATCTGGTGTGACAGCTTTGTGCTCATTTAACTTCAATCCAGAGTTTATCGGAAAAGAAATCTCATCACATAGAAATTCTGTGTCAGACAAATTCCACTGATTGAAAAAGATAGAGAAGCAAGTGGGGGGAAAACATGCTTTTGACTATTTCAATTCATTCAACTTTATTCATGAATTAATGTTTTCTCAAAACATTATTCTCTCACAGGCACGGAGTTGAATCTATTTTACATTTATTCTTTTTAACAAGAGGTCAAAGCTTTGTTGGAGAAAACACTAATAGATTTTTCTTTCAGCATTCATGAATTATTTCACTCGAGCATTTTTATAAACTTTATATCTCAAAGATTGATGCTGTCTATTGTGCCACGCAATGAGATATCGTGTTATTTACTTAATTTAAACTGTTTCATTTTACAGCATAAAAATAATGAATTCAATTATAAGATTTGCCATACAGCCCCATAACTTCTAACGTATTCTACCAAATCAGAATAAAATGCCACGGGGAGAAGATCTTAAAGAATAATGTATTATATCTTCGAGATGTATTGAAACATAATTTAGCACTTCCAATTTCTCTATTTTCATTTCTTGGCATATTCAATTGGCTCTGCTAAATAAAAATCCAGTACAACGAAAAGGAGAATACAATGTTGAAAGATTTTAAGCCCTTCATCCTATTTTTAACTGCCTCAAGCATCAACTCATCAATTCGAGAACTCTTTCACTTCTCTCAGCGTCGTCCTTTTCTCCTCTCATTGGAAGCGCAATGCAAAAACAAACTTTGATGTCAGTAGCATACTTCTCTCATTGACTTCTCCCGTCGCTCAACAAAGGAGCAAAAAATTGAACGAGAAATATGAAAGTGGAACAAAAATATCAATTTAGCGGTATGCATTTGCATAAATGCATATTATTAACTCACATTTAAGAATCTTCAAACTTTTTCTTTACCTGCATGAATAATCACAAGTGCGTGTGGGGTAAAGAACTAATTATATAAATAAACAACAATGATGCTCATCAATTGATCATGTAACAATAGAACGTCATTTTTCTGAGTGGTAGAATTAAATTAAGCAATGGGGAACTCAAAAGTTTAATTAAGCTCTTTGCCACTCACAAGAGTGAAGTCCTACTCAAATTTTTATCTTTTAATAAGCATTAAATGTTCCAATATTATTATTAAACAGCATGAATTAATTACCAAGCTCAAATAATTCATACATTCTCGACTATGACGGCCCCTGAGGAAAATCAAGTCAGAACTTCATACCCTACACACTTTTATTTATACGACGTACGTGTGTGTGTGTGAAGGAGATGTAAAGTGGAGATCTTAACGAATCTCTCAGCGTGAAGCATAGTAGAAACGAATCAGTGGAGTGGATTGAAATTAAATAATTTAGTAGGAGTAGCGTTGGCCAAGTAGAGTCTGCTCACTTTTCCGCATTATCTCATTCCCCTTCCTTATTAGCTTCCTCGTCCTAATAATCCTTATCTACTTAAACTGGCTATATGAGTATATATCCTGCAACGACGTCAAAATACTTATGTGTACGCGTATGAGCTGGCAATTTCGCTCCCTACTGACGATGCTCAGCGAGCGGTTGAGTTAGCGAATGTCAAGATGTGCGATGGAATTTTGGCTCTATCAAATATCCCCACTTTCACTCTCTCGTATATTACATTCTTGGATTATAATGACGTGTATGAAAATAATATGGGGAGATATGAAGACGACAGTGTCTCCAACTTATTCTATTTATTACGCTCGTTTATGTATGAGAGAAGGAGGGAAAATGATTGACAAATTGCAATGTAGAGGACAGAAAGATTTTAAAAAAATTTCGATTTTCATCCCACGCATTGTCATTATCCTGTTGTAGCCCCTTGGTTTGTAACCATAAGTCTGAAGTTACAGTAAAAAATACACTTGCTCTCATTCTTTCCTTCGTTATTTTATTGTAAAAACTGATTCTCCTTTACTTGGGATTTAGGATAGACCTTCATGCACTTACACATTAGCTATTAAATGAGAATAAAAAATATTTCCAATTCTTTTTAAGATGTTATTACACTATTATTTTACTTAATGAGACGAAAGAGAAATTGATTGTCCGACTTCTCATTTGAGAAGAACAAGAGTTGAAAATTTGATTTTATAAGGAAAGAATTTCGTCATGTTGAAATAACGAAAGAAAAATTTTGCTAACATTAAGAAAATTTTCCCTCTTTGTTATTTATACTTTATACCTAAAATGAGGAATAAAATGATCATTATTTATGCAAATATATAAAAACGTAGTTTTAATATATTAGGTATTTCATCTAAAGTTTAAATCTCCTTTTCTTATCTCAAAGTGGGAAATAAGCTTCAAATGAGGATCATCTTGAGCAAGAGTCCGTGAGATCTTTGTCCTTATTTTCCCACTCTTATCAAATTGCCCAACAGTTCATTACCCGCCTACCATACACAATATTTAAATTTACCAATATAAATTCAAAAAGTTCAAATACTTTATTGATTCTAGATTCTATTTGAATAGCTCATTTTAGAAAAGTAAGTCGAAATCCATCAAGTTTAGTCCATAATACTAAAAGTTCTCTCTTATAAAACTCATTTATTATTGAACTTTTAGCATTACACATTTGCAGATAAAAATACAAGTTTTGCAACTGAATTTATTAGCTAAAACATTAAAACTTTTTTCTTTTTTTTGCTATAAATTTAAATTCTAAAAAATATATTTTTAGCACTAAAAACGCAATTTTTTATGATGAATTCCAAGGCATAATGAGAAAATGTATTAAAAGAACGCATGCTAATGTGCAACGGCGAAAAGGCGTGTGTGGAATCCAACTAGAACTTGACGAAATAGTTGAGAATGTGGGCGACGAAGGAGAATAATTTGTTTATAAAGAGGATGAGAGTTGAGTGCGAAAAGGGTGTTGGGCCCATCCACCATAAGCAAGTAGGTAGAATGCGAGATATTTCGCTTCGTATCCCTCAGCAATCATATTCTTCGTTCGTGTCATGTCACTTGGCCGCTTTTTCTCTAGTCAAACGGAAGAAAGAGTAAACCATCTTTTAAAATATACAAACCATATACTCCTAATACTAACAACTTTTATAGTTTTTAATAATACAAGTGAAGACACGAAGAGAGTCGTTGGAATTCCTTTTAAAAAAGTATCACTCTCAAAGAACACATGATTATGAAGTTCTTTTGGAGCAAACAATAGAAATGGCGAGGGAGTTGTAAAAATTATTGCTAGTCCTGATGGTCCGCTCTTGCCGTCACTCTCTGGTCACCCTGACCAGGTCTCGTCCACACACAAAAGGAGAGCCAACGGCCTTTAAATTACTCATATTATACAATAGAGTGTATACGAGTTCTTAAACCATTATTCTCGATGAACCAGTTTTTTGCAATTTCCTTATCTCCACCTTCCTTTGACACTCGGAGAGTATCATCGTATTCATCTTGGAACTCCCCATAATTCCGTAGTAGTAAAACTTGGGCTGGCATTTGATTTGAGCCATAAACTCGACATTGCAATCACCGGGTTCCATTATATTCAATCTCCACGATACTTTTCTATCTTTACCGTCAATCGAGAATTCATTAGATAGAAAAATAGGACATTCGTTCACATAAAAAATTATTAGTAAAGGAAATGTCACCAGTATAATTTCTTGACTTGGCCTGCTGGCCTCCTCATTTTATTAAAACTTAAACTACAAGTTATATAGAACATAACCTCCTAAGCCACTCGTATCTTCAAGCCCTATACACCATACTCAACTTGAATAAAATAAAAATCTTGTTCGCAAAAAAACTTCATCGATTTGTCGATTTATAACACGTGGCTCGTCCTAGAATCCTCAAAACTTTTATTTATTAATAAGAAGTCTCGAGCTTTATGATATCATTTTATACATGAAATGATACTCTTCAATGATTGCCTAATATTTATTTCATTGTATCTAAAAACGCTCATTTTCCAAAATGAACGATTGAAAGTTTCCAACATGACATGTGCATGAATGTATTTAAAGTCAATTACAATGTTGGCAATTGTCATCAATAAGCCTGGTGCTATTTAAACAATTGATGGTTTTTATGCTATAATTGAGAATAAGAATACAAATCACTTATGTGATTTATGTTATAAGCCATAAGCAGATGGAATAAGACAACAGCAAGGATGAATAAATCAAGTTTCTTCTTTTAATTACCAGACTTCCGCTAGTCAGAAAAAAATTAATTCTCATTCCTTTTAAATATCAAATTGTTAGCCATTGGAATATAACAAGGTTTGAAAGTGAAATAAATCAGAAAGTATCGCTTTCCTAACATAAAACTTTTGAAACGAAGAGTAAAAACAAAATGATATTAATGACGAATTAGAAAATTGTATTATCGTGAGTGAAATTGATTAAGAATTTCACTCAAATAACTAAAGAGAGCAAGAGATCATTTAATTTTTGATATTTCAGAAGGATCTCCCGTGTTTATGTTTTATTTAAACTTTAAACCTACTGACATGCATTGCCCATGTACCTTTGTGTTTGTAAGTAATGAAGCAATAACAGAGAACATCATTTATCTATTTGAACTTCTGTTTCTCTCATATATTTATTACATGAGTCTCTTCTACATATTGACTAGATGTATAGGAATAATAGTGTTCAGGGAGTTGAGTGCAAGTTCTTTAGTCACGACTCATTGCGTCCATTCAAATGACGGATGCTGCTCGGAGTGATGATGATGATTGTTCTCTTTCCGACTCCCTCCCTCCTCTTTCAATTGAGTTAATTACAAATGAGAACTCATTCCATGTTTCGACTTTTCGTTTTATTTTCATTTTCCCCATTTCCATTATTTCATATAACATTGGGATCCAACTTGGAGTGAATAATTCGGAAATACAAATCTCTTTGTTTCTGCCATTCTATTCAATCCTGCCCTACCTCTCCTTTACATTCCTTATTTTACTAAACAGACTTCGAACTTGAAGTTTGAAAGTTAGATTGGCTCAGTTTCATATGAGATATGAGAACATCATCGTTTCATGAAAGAAACACTATATTGGAATAGAGCTTGATACATAAATATATTTTGGCTATTAAATTTCGCCTGAAAACTTTTTCCATAATTATCCCTACATGATCACTTCATCATTCCCTTTGTTCTCCCTTATACTGAAATAATTTTCAAGAGCACAGTAACAAAGATTTCTTATCAGTGATTTTAAATACATTAAACCGCGTTCCAATATTAATTTGCTCTCGCAAAATTATAAAATAATGTTTTTGTTAACATATAGAACCAGTGCTGAAAATATAATATACATTACTATTGCATTATAATGTATTATGCTTACAGTGTATATTTTATATAATGAATAATGATGGAGTGTCTTATATTGCAAAAAATTATTTCATTGCAGCCCGTAGCTGATTCTCTCACCAGCTTTGATGGGGCATTGGATATCACGTCAAACCATATAGGAGGAACAGACAGGCGGACCAGTAGCAATGAGAAATTCCAAATTAAAGGTAAGTTGTCCGACGACTACTCATATTTATTATAATAAACGAGATTTACAGATCCTCCTACCTATATAAAGGAACTACTTACTCCCCTTCAATGAATGCTAACTACTATTTCCTTCTCATCATAACTTATCAAACTTGAAAAAATCATTAATTTAATCGCTTTGCAATATTTGAATAAGTCATATCTCGTCAATGCTCAGAACTAATGAAATAAAATGGTTTTACTTATTACTCGGAACATTTGAAGAGAAAATATTTTAAATTCCTAATTAACCGCCGCGGCTATCTGATGAACAGATGGAAGGTTTCCACTTGTCCACTGAATAATTTTTTTCAAGTTTATCATTTGAGCGAGGAAGAATCCGTATACTTAAGAGTCATTATTTCATTATGTATGCAAACTTCTCAAGATCCTCAACGCCAATTGCTACACGCATTTTCTCTCATTGGAAATCCGAGTTTGAAAACCGGAAAGGTCCACAGATATTATATTTTATGTTGGTTTAATACTGTCGTCCCTATAATGTAATTTGCAATTACAAAAGTACTTCTAATGGTGATGAGCCCAAAAACTTTGAAGCCATGCCAGGGAGAGACGCAAAGTGGAAATTCACTTTTTGCCCAACATGGACAGTAAATTATATGATTATATATCAGTGCGAGTTGTAATAAACGATCGCTTACTGTTAATCCTGTCATGTTCTGCCTTTTATTGTAAGGGCAGAAGGTGAATCCGTCATTAATAGCCGCATTCCAAGAAAAGCCAGTACATGACCTCGTCTCACATTTAAATTCTTTAGTTTGATTAAAAAAGATTGTAAATGGAGCAATTTAAATATTAAAAAGCTAAAAAAATATTAATTTTTTTATTTACACACTGCTTACTTTCTGGCAAATGCATACCTAGTTTAGTATTTACATAGTGAATATATCTATTAAAGCTTTATGTCTATGTTGCCAATTAAGTATAAATCGAGATTTTGCAAAAATAAATTATAGTCAGACCAAATATTTACTAATATTTTGTTTAGCAAAAGGAGAAAAGTAAATATGTAAAGTATTTAAGTGTGTACGTGAGGATTATGAGCAGCCAAATGAAGTTTGTGAGTAATTTGAAAATACACGAAAGTGCACATTTATGCTTTTAATCGAACTGTGTCCACATGTACATATTTGTTTGATGCATTTTAAATTTAGAATTTTGTTTTACATCATCAGCCCATCAGCCATCAAGTTAGCAAACAATGAGGATTGCTTAATTGCAGGAGTGTGAAATATAAACAAATGATATTTCAATTTCAGTGAGTGAAAGTGGGGTGAGTTCAACGAGGACGAGTAGCAGCGGGTTTCACAGTGACCTCAAGTTCTTCCATAATGGAGCCGCGAGCAATTCGTGGAAGAACCTCAGAAGGGAACACAAAAATCCATTCGAGTTCTTTGATACTGAGGGCTACCTCAGCGGTGACAGAGCTCGACGGGGACAAGAGGCTTACGCGAAGACCAAGTTCAACCAGTACGAGTCAGACAGACTGCCGATTGATAGAGAAATACCCGATACAAGACATCCCATGTGAGAGCAAATCAACTTATTTTTCTCATACTGATAAATGATAATAATGTGCCAACTCATCCTTCCAAACACATTTTTCTTTAATGCCTCAATCCTGAGTATATTCATGCAGTAGGTAGTTAACTTGTCAATATTCTAAAATGACAGTAGCTTTCAATACATTTATGAACATTTATTCATAAACGAACACAAATCACTTAAAGTCTTAACTATATACCGTCATTTTAATGTTAATTTTAACAAGAAGTGTTCATTATTCTCAAAGTAATGCATGGGATTATCCGAAGTCAATTAACATGGGAAGTATCTTCAGCTCATTAACATTATTCTCAGCCAGTCATTTGACTTTTGGATTCCTATTTATTAAATCCTTTTTTGAGCCACTGTAAAGATTTTCAAGCACCAAGAGCTCGATCCATTGTTGTATCGTATTGTCTTAATGCACGTTTCAATACGGAGTCGTTCAACTACCTCTGTTCAAAAGATTGAAGACGCAACTATTAAATGGAATATTTTATTTTTCTGATGCTTTCACATATCTCACTTGCGAGAATAAGAAGGACTCGTTAAACACTATATTAATTGATTGTAGCTTTTAAATAGGAATATGGTAATTATGCTAAGGTCCATAAATCCCCATGCGAGAGCACTATACTTGGGCGGATGTGGAAACTTAAAGTGGGTGTAAAATGAGTATTAAAATTAAATTTAAGGTGTCGGAGGAAAGAGTATGACGTCTCAGAACTCCAGCCTACTTCTGTCATCATCACATTTCACAATGAGGCTCGTTCAACGTTGCTTAGGACGATCGCCAGCGTTCTCAATCGAAGTCCTCAGCATCTAATCCATGAAATTATTCTTGTTGATGACGCTTCTCCTAACCGTAAGCTTTCGTTTAGTCTTAATTATTTTGTTATTGAATTCTTTGATTTATAATATCTTTGGATGATCTTATTTAAATTGACCAAATTACAACATGAATTTTGATTTAATTCTACAGAGGATGATGGGTTCTTGCTGAACAAAATCCACAAAGTCAAGGTTCTCCGAAACGAGAAGAGGGAAGGTAAAAAGCGTCAATTCATCTTTGAGAATGATAAATGGTTTCTGTCACTTAATATATTGTTCATAATAACCCATTTCACATTCCGAATCTTAACTTGATACGGGCGCATCGTTTCATAAGGACATTATCAATTTGATGCATGCTTTGATTACGCGCGGATCCAACATGGACCACGCCAAGACTTTTGAATACGTAATTCATCCTTTGTAAAAGTCCTTATGCTCAAACACAAGACAGTCCTTATCAAATTCACATATTTTAAATACCTAACTGTTAATAAATTGCGTCTACGAACTTATAAGTATATGATGATCGATTGATCATACCAAATCCATAATAAGCTTTAGGTAATCGCGGTTGTTCGAATCAATTTGCTCATAGAGACTCCTAAATCATTTTGCATGTAAGTACCAGCCCATATCAAACCCTTGATCGAATTTAAAAATACTTTCCCACGCTGAGATATTTTGGCTTGATTATATGCCTGAACTTTAGATCAATAGTATGAGTACCAAGTGGTTGATAGTACATCATGGGCGTTTTACGTAATTTTGTCTTAAAATAAAAGGATTTTCATTGTCTGAGTGGCTTTGTCGGTCTGACCGCCAATTTAAGAGTGAGTGGAACTAACGTAGCGAGGCAATAGTGTTGCACAAGTGTTAACACTCTTAAATTTGCTTTTGAGCTACTACTCCAACGACGTCCATGCAACTTGCCCAGACAGATACGTTATTACAAGTACCTAGTATAGTATAATCGTGGATAATAGACCAGCTTGAATCCTGAAGTTCTTGAATTTCTTAAGCTTGAAACGATTTACAGTTTTAAAGGTTTTTGCAATTAATTGAAAAATATGTATTTTTCAGTGCGAAAACAAAGTCCATTAGCCCATTTCTTTATATAGGTGACAATATAAAGTATATTATTGTTACTTCCAAGGCGTTAGATCCTTTTCACCTTTGGAATTTATGACCTTTCACTCAAGTGTTTTAAAATCAACGTTTGTGCCTTAGTAGCCTTCTTTTTCTTACTACTATACTTTAATGAAACCACCTACATAGTTGTATCTAACGATTTTAATGGCCTTTATGGGTTAATTTGACAAGATTTTTTGTTATTGTAATTTAAAAAATACCAATGACACTAGCCGTTGAAACGAGACGAATAAGACCAACCTTAAATTCGATAAAAACTATAAATTATGTATGCAAATTGCATGGCAGAGCTAGAAAGTTGACTTGAATGGAAGTGCTATAAAATCTGGATCATTATCATTTCCAATTCGTCATTTCATCAAAGAAAAAAAAATTGTCGGCAAACGAAAGATTCATTCCACTCAAAAGTCAAAGGCTTCTCGGAAGAAAACCCCACATTTGCATGCATGAATTGAGAGGCTCATTTGGGGGAAGATGAGGCTCTAAAATGTTCAGCCTCTTCTCCTCCACATCATATTTAACGAGTAATGAGAGTAATGGCTAAATGACCCTCATGTGTGCACTCTGCACCAAAGTTCTTTATTGCTCATCGTCTCATGGTAGGAGCGAGTGTGGCAAGATTTGATTCGTGAGTAAATTAGTGTGAAGGATAAAAAATAAAGGTACAGTTCGAACGGCATCCTACAAAATGTAGACATGCTGCAATAATATAAGTGAATTCCTTCCAAAGTGGTGACGGGACTCGTCTGTTCTCTCCTTCAGGTCTCATGCGATCAAGAGTCAAAGGAGCTGATGCTGCCACGGCGCCGATCTTGACCTTCCTGGATTCTCATTGCGAGTGCAACGAAGGATGGCTAGAGCCACTCCTCCAACTAGTCAGAGAGGTATTTGACGTATTTGGAATTCCGCCATCACTTTTTTAAATACTCGTCAGAGGATTAGGAAGTGTGATTAGCAGGAGCTGACTAAATGCGCAGATTTGAGGAACTTTTCGACCAAATTCTCCTTTTTGATAAATTATTCAATCTCCGACTTTCATATGACACTCATGATGCTGGGAAACGACATGAAGTTACTTGTTCTCTATTACATTACACTTAAAAGTCACTATATAATATACTATCACAGTATTGTTCCCGTCCTGTAGCTCGGACGTAGCAAGTTTATAAAATATTATTATAATGGTCGAGTGAAACTTCCAGTTCTTTCATTAATTATTATTTGAAAAGTATAATGTTCAAGCAGGTCCACATGTATTGTAAAGCTTGGTTAAATAAGTTTATATGCACATGTAATAATAATAAGCCCTCTAGGAGATTTACATTGGGGAGGCTACTGATTAAATCCGACTAATAGAACAATAAATACTGAAGGGAAAACTCGTTTCAGAATCGAACCAATGTGGTGAGTCCAGTCATAGATGTGATCAACATGGATGACTTCCGATACGTCGCCGCTTCGGCCGAGCTGAGAGGAGGCTTCGATTGGAACCTCGTCTTCAAGTGGGAATACCTCAGCCCACAAGACCGCCGAGAGTTTCAGCGAGATCCCACAAGGGTCATCAAGTGAGTCTCGCTCAACTCGTTCCCCCACGACATGAAATTGAATAATTAAAATCTCATTTCTTGTAGGACGCCAATGATCGCCGGCGGACTCTTCGTCATGGAACGCCACTACTTTATCGAACTCGGGAAATATGATACTCAGATGGATGTTTGGGGAGGCGAGAACCTCGGTGAGAGAAACTTTGGTCCTTCACCAAACTTCGAATTCGAAGTCTTTAAGCTAATTGAATGGGCTCTTGGGAATTTTCCAGAGATAAGTTTCCGGGTTTGGCAGTGCGGAGGAACTTTGGAAATCGTGCCATGCTCTCGGGTGGGCCATGTATTCCGAAAGCAGCACCCTTATACATTTCCTGGCGGGTCTGGAGCCGTCTTTGCAAAGAATACAAGGCGAGCTGCTGAAGTGTGGATGGACGACTATAAAAATTACTACTACCAAAAAGTTCCTCTCGCCAGAGGAGTCGGATTCGGAGAGTGAGTAAATAAACTTGAATAGTCCCATAATATACTTTTTCTCTCCGATGGCACACATCTCCACATCCTCATCACGATCTTTTGAGAGATCCCAAATACAAGCTCCAATCCACTCCTCAACTCCTCGAGTCTTCTAATTGAGTTGAAGAAACGAGACTCTAACCTAAATTTTTTTTTCCAGTATTGAAGACCGGCTTGAACTTCGACGGAGTCTGAAGTGCAAGCCCTTCAAATGGTACGATTTACTTTTTTTTAATTAAATTCCCCTGTCATATTAATGACAAACAAACACGCCATTACGAATTCGCAACAACAATAATTCATCCTTTTGTGACATGAGAAGGGACATTACAAAAGATTCCTTGATTCAATTGGTTTCTTTCTCCTTTGTAAAGGTATTTGAAGAACGTGTATCCTGACTTGAAGATTCCTTCCTCGAATAGCGTTTTCACTGGAGCTATCCAACAAGGACAGAAATGCATTGACACAATGGGACTCAACCCATACAATGTGGCTAAAGTCTTTGCTTGCCACGGAGCTGGTGGAAATCAGGTAAAATCTCATCATTTTCTTATTTCTATATCATCGTTATTTTCATGTCTTGACTCGTTCTCATATCTATTTAGTTCTTTCTTGCTTAACATTTTATTTGCTCGTTCTGTTTAAGTAAAGAATTAGTTTAATTAGCTGTGTACAGAACACTGTATAGGGTCACGGAATGAATATTCATGCATATGAAGTCCTATTTGTTATGCATAAATAAATATTTTGCAATAACCACGATTTTACAGAAATTGATTGATTGACTTAGAAAATACAATGGGTATTTATTAATCGCGGCATTTTAACTTATTTATTAGGTATATCAATACGACCAGACTCATTGCTTCTAACTCATTTTTAATTCAGTTTAAAGAATTAAAAAAATTATTAACTGTTGAGTTGATATCCTAACCTAACCAGTTTGTAATATAAACTTTAATTATTTGTAACGTTTAAGTCGAACATGTCAATTGTAAATAAAAATGAAGAGTTATGAACAAGTTTCAACCGGCATAGTAAATTAATATTCAATTGGATGTAAAATACGAATCTTTATTTACTCAGGAATGGTCATTGACAAAGGATGGACTTTTACAACACGACCACCTTTGTCTCTCGTTGCCAGAGAAAATCTACGTGGGAGCTCCGATTGTTTTCCAATTTTGCGAAGATTCTACTAAATGGAGTTACACTAATACGAATTCTCTATTTGAGAGTGTCGAGCGCCCAGGCTTTTGCATCGCCGTGTCTTCCGAATCCTCATCGACTGACCTTGTTTCTGCCATTTGCGACTCAGAAGATTACCTTCAAAAATTCGAGTTCAGTTGAGAGGCCCCTGAGACTTAAACTATAATGTTAACTATGAATTTAATTAGGATTAAATATGTTAATACAATGTGGGAGCTATTGTTTTGAGATTTTATATATTATGTCGTCAACCGGAGTGACGTATTGTGTTTTTAATGTTAAATGATTCAACGAGCGTTGTTAAATGCTGAAGGTGCATGAAAGACGATTTCATTTCAAAACTGAGAATATGGAAATGATCCTTCGTTTTATGGTTAGGTCTATTTGCTAAATACATAGGCAATATTTTTTAGACCTGAATGTTCCCTTGTGATATCTTTTGCACTGATTCAATATTATTTTGATTACATAAAACTTATTAATCTTATAACTAAATCTTATTTGCTAAATGTAAAAATAAAAAAGTGAATTTCATGCTTTGTATAAATTACATTATATAAAATAATTTAATTCTGATGAGTTTTTGATAAGTCAATAAGTACGTAATTACTCCCATTCAATTCATTAGATATACTTTGCGTTATATTTTGAGTTAACTTATGGAGTAATAGCTTAATATTTTTATCTCGAGATTAAATGATTAAGTAATAACTTCCTTGGTATAATTTCAGACCTAAATATTAGTAATACAGTAAATCTCAGTTATACTACCTATATGAAGGTATAGTATATGCTTGGTATATACCTATAATAATAAATGAGTTATAGCATGTAATTTTTATAAAAAGGTTATTAAAGGTAGGTATTATTGTTTCATTTTATAATAAAGTACACTTAAATATAAATATCTTATGAATATATTGAAAAATATCATAGCTGTTTAGTCTACTTTTACAAACTTGCATAGTTAATTCGATAAATCGGTCGGCTTAAGTAAACCTTCCTTAATTTTTTAGAAATAAATCTTATTTTCATTGAAAATACAAAATACTACTCATTAATGTCATTATAACAACAATAAGCATTACATTCACAATAATTAACAAGAAACATTTGAGCATTAGTTGTAACTATAAATTGTAGAAGTTCAGTTTGTTAAACTTATAATTCCTTGCAGAATATTCTACTATGAAATTGCGAAGTTTGAGTGACTCAACCAACAATTTAACTTTTGATTTTAGCGATTTAGAATAAAATATCTTATATAATTAAATATTAACATATTGTTGATCAATGAATGGCGTGCTACCACTGTAATACAGAAAAGATTCCCTGCGAATTTGTATCAAACCATTAGTCAATCAAGGTCGCTCATCTCAAAATTAAATGGACATTGTATAATAGGTGAATAAATATTAATTATTGATAAATATTTTATAAGGGAGGGTAGGGACAGTTGGTTAAGAGGGACAATTGGTTCACCTATAATTATTAACTAATGTATAGAATGGGCAAATAAAAATAATAGATGATGATATTCATATGAAAAGCATACAAAATTTGAAATAAAAATTAAATACCCAGCTCGTATTAAAATTAAAAACACAATTAGTGCTATATTTTTCAACAAAGTTTTTTTAAGGAAAAATCGACTGATCTTTTGTTAACTTGATAAATTTAGTAATTATATATTTTAGCATGTTTTATACATTATGTAGTATAATTATCATTTATGATTTCCATTATTTTTCAAACCATCAATTAAATATTTAAGCTTAAGTCAATTAAGGACAGGTTATAAGATAAAATATTATAAAATAATATAAAATATTCTATTATATAGCAGATATCACAAAATTTGAAGATACTTTCGTATTGATAATCCTTATATTATTCTGAATAGATTTATTTGTTAGCCAATTGTACCTACAAGAGGTACAGTAAAGTTGACTCATTTTACAAGTTTCATTTAAAATATAATTGTATTTAAATTTAAAAGTTAGAAAACTATATTTTATATATATTTTTAATGTTGCTAAATAATATATTAGTCAATACAAAACTATTAAGTCGGAAAAGTTCCAAATAAGTATTAATATTCTTAATAGATTAATTGATGAACCAATTGTAGCCCTTATGTTAACCAATTGTACATACCACTAGGTACAGTTGGCTCATTTCTCAAGTTTCAATTAAAATTTAGTTGCCTTTAAGATTAAATGTAAGATTGAAATTAAGATTGTTCCCAAAAGGCATATAAGTAAGAATTTTATGTGCACGACATTTAATAAAATTGTAAGTCAAGTTATGTAAAGATGGACCAACTATCCCTACCCTGCCCCTACATATTCATAATGTAATATTGCAGAATATAAATTGACAATAAGACAAAGGAATAAAAATAGATGAAACAAATTATCAAATTGATTTCTTAATGATTTAAATCATAATTTATTCATAATTGGCACAAATGCTCAATTTAAAATTTTGTTATCACATTTGGTTATAATTACATTTAATATGAAAGTCTAATAAATTATGCCATAAAGAATCAAATTAAAATCTATAATCTTATAAATTAGAAAAATTCAATAACTAAAATAATCACTCTTAAAAATGATAAATTATTTGAGCGAAGCAAGGAATGCAGCACGAAGATCCGTATTTTGAAACAATGCCCGAACCAATCTTCGAACTTCTTCTGATGTGAATGCAATAGCAAGTGCGCCACATCCGTCAACCCACCTTAATCAAATTAATTATGTTTTAAATATTTTGTACTTGAGTACAGAATTTAAGTTATTTACAAAAATATTTACTTGTTTTCAATATCTTTCAATGAAGCGGTGAGTACGAATGTCACCAAACGGAAACGCTGCCATTTGCTCATTGCTTTAACAGCTAGTGCATCAATTTCACGTGGATTTGTGGATTTACCCTGTTAAAACGTTTAATGTTACGATATTAAATGTTAATCGAATAAAATTGGCAAATCAAATGTACAATTTTATATAATGGAATAGAAGAAAACCTTGAAAAAATCAGCCGATGAAATAGCAAACATTTCAAAAGCCGTGGCGAGTTGTTGAGCTGTATTTGCAGTGATGTCATCCCATAATAATATTTTCTGAGTGAATTCGTTAACAACGTGATTCACGAGAGTTGCCAATGTTTTGGTCCAAACGTATTTGGGAAGAATGTCTTTGTAAATTGAATCAATTCGGTAGAGTTCCTTATAAATCGTAATAAATCTGTTGGCTGATTCCTCTGAATTAAATTTTAACATTTAAAATACTGTTTCCATTTGAAAATAATTTGTTCAAAATAATTTATATTACCGATTTAATAAATTTATTATGTTTACCTTTTTTATTCTCATCAAACTTGACAAATGCAGAAGAAATCAAAGAGTTCAAATGTGTACGAATTGTTTTCATCATCAAACTGAATGATTGAGAAGCCTTAGAGTCCAATAATGGGATTTTCTCTTCACAGAAGTTGAATTTCTCAAAAATTAAAATTTTCAAATACTGACAGTTGTTGTGAATCAAAACTAAAAAAAACCATATTATCAATTAAACATAGCCAATTATTGATTCATTTGAATGAAAATATTATCTTACTTGGACGAAGTGGAATTGAATCAGTGCCAGAGTCTTGCTTTTGAATTGTAATAATAGAGATGAAAAGATCATAAGCATTCTTGATAATCTCAGTATCATCCGGACAAGTTTCCAAATGATACTCAAGTACAGCTCTTATATGGTTCATACAATCACTATTGATAAAAAAAATAACGTAAAAAATATAATTATATATGTTTATGTGTTAATAAGCCATTTTAAAGTATTTATGATTTATTATGTTAAAGTGGAATAAAATAAATTTACCTAATTAAATAGGATTCTGTTTCAAACGGATTTTGATTATGAGCCGCAATTTCAGCATCACTATACTTAGATTCGCTGAATGAAGACTATTAAGAATAGGTTTTTAAAATGATTTGACTTATTTGAGTCATAAATTCATCAGATGAATTAAAATTGTTTTTAATTCATCTGGTGAATTGTTATTATTATTAGGACTATTAATACCTCTGGTACAACTTTGAAGGTCAAGAAAATGTCGGATTTAATGAGCTTTCTAACATTGGTCAACAAATCTCTTCTGGTTTGCTCTTGGAAGAGATTTTCAAACTGATCTCGAAAAGTGTCAAAGGGGCTCCGTTCAATAATGAAATCTATAAATAAATAAAAAATGCTTTTAACTTCATAATTATTTACATATAATAATATCATGAATAATCAATGTTTTATCAAATTAAAAGCAAAATCATAATAAAATCCACTGACTTTTCCCAGATATCTCATCCAAGATGAAAATTATTTTATCATATGCTCTCATAATGCTTTCCTTTTCTCCTCCCGCCTCCGAGACGAGTTTTGGTAGCAAATGAATTGAAATGGAAGTTGCTAAATAGATTGAAAGTTTTTCGTACAAGACACCCATAAGTTCAGGCTAAAAATTAAATTATTAAATTCTTATTTAGAAACAGTAGTTATGAAATTTTAAATTAATAAATCCGTGTTACAAATTACCTGAAAAAATAAAATATGATTGAATGTAATAAGTCTAATAAAAAAAATGTGTTATAGGTATTTAAATTAACCTTATCAAGAAAAACTTCATAGACTTCGTTGATCACTTGAAGCAAGTTCTCAAAAACACATTTGACAGCCGTGGCTGTCTCCCCTGGTTCCTGTCTGAGAAGCTGAAGGCAAGTGAAAGTTTGCGTTTCGTCATCAAATTGTTTGATTGAGTATTCCATTGTGAACACTTTAGCTAATATATTCTTCCATAAAAGGTCAGAGAATTTCGTGAAGAATTTTTCAAAGAGAGAAGTGTTTTCAAAAGTTTCTATCAAACTCGCAACGTTATCCCTATTAATTCGAATTCTCAGCAGATTCTTTTCGAATTGAAAGATCTCGTTCCAACGTTTCAATGCATAATCATAAACACTTCGAAGTCGACTCTCAATATTATTTGATAGGGATTTAATCCACTTATGTTCTTGTTCTTCTCCGGTTTCCTCACAAAATTCTGCTTTTAAAATATCAAGTTGCTCAGAGGCCGCCTTTAATCTTTTTGAAGCCTATAATTTTTAAATGTGTATTATATTTAATTTTACTTATTTAATAAGTTAGTAAATGTAATCAGGAATTAGAAATAAAAATATGAACATACTCGTAAAAAATCATCGTCGTTTTTCCAATCACATTTTTCCACATTTTGGCAAATGTCGATCAAGTTTTTGAGAATCGAAATATTAGCTTCATTGTCGGTCAAGTCATTGAAGACATTTATTTGTTGATCACTTGCATCGGCATATGAAAATTTCTAAAAAATTATATTGAAGTTAATAGTTAATTTTTTAATATTTAATTAATACATATGAAGAATATAATTGTGATTACCGCTCTTTCATATTCTTTTTCCAACTCAAGTGCATCATTTTGAATGTCGATGGCTTCCGAATGCCAACATGTAACTCTATCAATGTCAGCATCTCCAATAATAAGGGTAGCATTTAAAGAAAGCAAAAGTTCTTTCTTTATATAATCGATCTTTCCTTGAATCATTCGAATCTTTTCTTCATAAGCATCAGTGTTGTATGAATCTGAAAGATTTGCACGCATATTTATTTACAACAATGGGAAAACGAAATACAAATCATCCTGATTATATATCATAAATAGAATAGGTAATCATAATAATATATTTAATGAAATTATAATGCTCATTGTGCTATAATGTGACAACTTTTAGAATTTCACTACTACTCAGAATTTCAAAATATTTTTTATTTTAGCAAAAGTATTAGTATTATAAAATAATAACAATCAATTGAAAAAATGATGAGAGAAAATTGAATAATTTAAATGTACAAACCAGATAAGTTGTCTTTAACTTCTTGCAGAATGTTTCTTACTGGAACTCCCATGTTACAAGTTTTAAACGAATGACGAATGACAGATCTATTAAATTTCTCCTTTTGTGTGCATGTTTATTTAATAAAAACTGATATGAAATATTAATGCCTAATTATAAAAGAATAGTATTTAATAATAAAATTCGAGATTGAAGAATTCTCTTTTCTTTAATTAGGTAAACCTCTTTAACCGCCAACTCAACTCTCCATTCCAATCTCCAATGTATAATATTCAACTACCAAATTGTGGTCTTGTTCGCGAAATAGTCTTTTACCTCTGAAAATTCTCACGATCATTCTTTACGAATTATCAAACCAGCTTATTATATCTAAGCTATTGATTTCATCTAAATTATTTCCTAACAATTCATAAGATTTATTATTTACTTTTTAATTATAAAAAATGATTTAAGATGAGGATTTAATCAATTCATGTGAATATGAATTATAAATGATTGATGAAACAATGAACGGAGATATAGAAGAAATGAAAAATCCATTCTGTTTATTATAATAAAAATCATAAATATGCACTGTAATATTGTTTAGTTGTCAGTTAGAAAATGAATGATTTTCTTCATTATTTTTTCATATTATTGAATAAATTATCTGTAGTTGATAATTGCAGAATCAGCATATGTTGACAGCTAATTATTTGTCAACTACTAATTTCAATACAAAAGATTAAAAAATTTGCTAAAAGAAAACTTAATATAAAAGGTTTGGGTATGAATGTATCATTGGACAGAGTAATTCTATACCCATTTATTGTTAGTCAACAAATTATTCTAGATTTCTTATTAACTTTTTTCAGTAAAGTATTTTCTATTTTTGCATTACATAATCATTTCCACCAATGTACACAAAATACCACATTAAGTATATGTCTATTAAATCATTTTTACTTATTTCTCATATTCTGCTCTCCTTATTTTCTCATTAGGTGTTTAAAAATTCTTTAAACAAATTATATAAACCACTTCATTTAATTATTAATAATGCAACTAGGTATGAATAATTTAGACTAATAATTGTAAAACTTTCTTTAAAAACTTTAGAAAATAATATATCAAACCAGAATAATATCACCTAAATATTATAAAAAATATAAGTATAAATAATAAAGGGGAAGAGAATCTAGGTAATGAAGATTAAGGAATATCCTAAATGTGAATGTATTATAAGTAATACTAAAAATTACTTGTCACAATGTATTTCACAACTAAAATTATTTATTCTTAAAATTACAAAGATTAGAAAACACAAACAACTTGAACAATTATACATTTAACACCAAAGAATATATATAACAAGCATAAATAACAAGGAATAAATAGACTATTAATTTATAATATTCCATCCTAAATTTCTAAATTATCGAATTTTTAATGACAACAAGATATATTAAAAATCAGAACAAAGGTAAACTAAAGTCAAAGAACAAATTAAAACTGCAAACATTAATAAAATAAGAACATTGAATTAGTTATAAAAAATAAGACAGAATAAAATGCTTTTAACGTTGATAAATAAATTCATTTTTAACATTCTAAACGTCTTCAAAATTGAGTGTCCCAACCGAAAGCCCAATGCAGAGGAATCTACAAATAAAGAGAAAATTATACATTGGAATACTTTTATCAAACTAATAACCCATAATTAAAGCTCAAATATTACTTGGGTGTCTTGACCCTTCTTGCCAGTTTCAACAACATCCATTTTCATTCGTTCCAATGGCTTCTCAACATTCAATGGGTCGTATTTGGTCACAGAAACATAGTGAATTTTCTTATCTACTTCAGCCATGGGTTTAAGCTAAATAAATAGTATTTTAGTTAAATTAGTCCTATATATTGTACTTAACTCTCAAGATTAGATATTTTTTAATTGTTTTGTTGATAGTTCATTTGAAAATTTTAAAGTGCATAAGTGTATAATACATAATATATTCTTACAAAATAACTTCTTTTTTCGGGCGGATTGAAACATTGATTATCACTGTCATACATGCACGCAAACATGAAGCGAGTTAAACAAGCTTGAGGGGTGTTTGGTATTTCAGTCAGGATTTCGAGTTGCTCCACGGCCTCAAAACTATTTGCTTTGATTCCCCTCATGTCCAAATTGGTATGCTTGAAAATTACTTTGACCAGATCATTTCCTCCTCCAATATAAGTTTTACGAAGTTCGAGCTTTTGATGCAAAATTAATCTCAGCTCTTCTGTCGACATATAGCTCGGAACAAATACTTCGTATTCCTAGAAAAACATAATAAACCCATGTTCAAACATTTGAGACTTTCAATAAATAGGATCAATTGAACACAATCAGAAATACCAGAGAAAATATCAGAAATATCAGAGACAAGTGGAAATAATTTCATTTATCTAATATTTGAAATAAATATTTTAAAAACTTGCCTTTTTCAAGTTAATGTTAAATTTAGTGGACTCGAAAATTTTCTTTGCATCATCTGCCTTGTAGTTGATAGACATCATAATGATTGCCGCTCTTTTAAAACACTCAGCTACGTCGTAGCCTTTATTGATGGCCCTTTTGATGGTATCACTCATTTCCAAATAAATCCGAGCATCTTTGCTATTTCTCGACTCAGGACTGTCATCATTAGTTGGAAATAAAGGACGACCATATTTGTCAAAAAATCGATTCTTCACAGCAGTTGAAAAAACTTTTGATAGAGCCTTGTGCAACAACGTATCTAAAATCACAAATCATTAGAATTAATTTAGCTTACTTTTAAAATCAAAATTAGTATTTATAATGATTATTTTAAAAACGATTAATAAATTACTCAAATTTCCGTTAGGACAGCATGTCATAATCATCCGCTTGCATAGATGATTGATAAATTTATTGCTCGGTTCTGGAGATTGAACGAAATAAGCAAGGATTTTCACAGAGATCGCAATATTGTGTAAATTCTCCCATTCTTTAACTATGAGGTTCAATGCAAAGTCTCGGTCTGCATCCCATCGCACTTAAACAATTAAAATAAACAATATAAGTCAATTTACATTAAACTCAAATGCAAAGTAAATTATTAATTTTAATGAATACGAACGACTAAACATTTTCACTCACCTTTTGATGCTTCTACACATTTGAACAATGAACTGTAAAGGAGTTCTTTGATTTTTATTGGAATAAAGCTGAAATTGGTGATGATGGACTCAATGTTTCCGTAAACTGATTGAATGAATTTTACTTCTGACTGGAATTCATATCGGCCAAGTATAATTTTCGCACACTCCTAAGGATCAGCAAATAAAATTACAATTAGTGGCTAATATTTGACAAGCAAATAGATTATTAATTTATAGATCAAGTAAAAAAGGAAGTCAGGTTCACGTTTTATGTAATAGTCAAGGAGGAAAGGAAAAATGTAAAACAAGCATCCGGGAAAATCGAGTTTATTAAGCAGAGAGACCTTCCACTTTTATGGAAAAATAAAATATAGGAAAGAGAATGTACAGATACATGCCAAATTTCGGCCTAGCTTCAACTCGCACACGAACGTACTTGTGTCATCAAATGAACGAATGAACCCCGGAGGCAACGAATTTCGTTGCCATTCTCTTGTAATTCTGGAAGGTTGCGGGTCAATTCCATTAGGGAAAGAAAAAGGATACTCGAGAGAACCGAATCCCTGACTTCCTCAAAATTAAAAGTGGGAATATTTACATTCATGGCCAGCGTCTTGATTTCCTCAACAGACTTTTCAGCTTTGGTCAGTTTGGTCCAAATTCCAACAAGTTCGTTTTCTTCGAGTTTATAGCTAGAAAAATTAAAATCATCAATTAAAAAACTGCTGGCTTTAATAATTATAATTGTTACATTCAAGTTAAATAATATTTAAATATTACTTTTCAGCGATAGATTTTCTTAGTTCATAAGGATCTTTTCCTTGATAATTGCATCCACTCGCATAATAAATATGCATCAGTTTCATTAAGCTAACTGCTTCCAACTTGAGCGAAGAACATGCATAAAGGGTTTCGCAAAGGCTGTAAACGATTTTTGGCATTTCCTGATTATTAAGTAGATCCTAATCAAAATAATTTTTATAATATTAATTTTTCACGTTTCAAATTCTATATTTTATTAAACATTATTAGTAATAGACATTATGGCTTTAGAAATAGTAGGTTAGGTTAAATTATTTGAAAATATCTGCATTATGTAAATTATCTGTAAGCATTATGAGCGTGTACCGCAAAGTTGTCAGTGTAATAGCTATAAACGACGCCAATTGCATGGTATGTATTGTACAAATTATTCTTGGTCGCCTTCAAGTTAAGTTGAGGCAATCTCGCACGAAGATCCGTCAGACCTTGCATAACAGATTGATTCTCCTCGGGCGGAGGACCTTTTGCCATTTTTGATACATTCTGAGTTAAAAGCCTCATTCTCACTGGCGATATTGGAGGCGCTTCAGGTTCCATCGCTGCCGACTTTGATCTCTTAAAGTCCCCTTTTGACCTTTCCCTATTAGGAAACTCAATTCGAGCACGCTTATCTGAAGAGTCAAATGAAGTCGAGCCTTCCAGACTGTGAGCTCGTTTCATTGACATGGTGGCCACTGAAGGGAGAGTTCTCGTACGTTGATAGGAATCCTTGATCGGAATGTGTTGGATACGTCGATCTTCGTACGCTCGACCTCGATTAAAAGCGGAATCATCACGAGTCTCCACGTGAGGTTTCACAATCATGATTGGCTTGATTGGCTCAACCTTATTTCCCAGTGATAACTTGGCCTTCAATTGAGCCAATTTTTCATCTTCTTTAGATGTAGATTCGTTGTTTTCACTAACTTTACGAGTTGATGAGAGAACTGAAAAACTTCCGTTTAAATTCTCCGCTCCATCCTATAAAAAGATTTGAATAAAATTAAATGTATAGTGCAAAATAAAGTGCAAAATAAAACTAAACTGCAAAAATTGAAAGAAAATTATGGATATTTTAATATCATTTATTAGTTTTAGTTATCTTATATAGATATTCCTTCATGTTTTACCTCATTTCCTTTGTCGCTTGATTTTGTTACATGAGTAGAACTATAAAAAATAAGAATGAACCTCATTTGATTTAAAAATTTGCCACTTTGAAGTTTTAACTTTGATGATTAATTAAAAGCAAAACATTAAGTTATTAATATTTAAATTATTATAGAATAATAATTTTGGTTATGAAAATAAAATTATTATTCTATAATAAAAACATTACCGAGAATTTGACTCTCCTTTGTTGATCTCAACGCTCAAGTCAATTGGGTCTTCAACTCCCTCTATTTCATGTATGGTCCTTTTCTGAGATTCGATTCCTTTCTCGATGGTGTTTGTCGTCGGTTCAACAAGGATTTCTTTTGAAGGATTGTCACATGAAGTTTCTTCGTCCTCATCAGATGATATTAAGTCTGCCTGAAGGTCTCCTAAAAAGTAAAACGTGCTTTACGTTTTTAACAATTTCACAAATACTCATCGAAAAACATCAAACTTGAAAAAATAAAGGTCGATCAAGGGAGAATAATTTAAACAAATAAGCCCTAGGCGATAAGCCTAAAAGTTGGTATACTAAATATACAATTAATTAAACAATTCAAAGCTTATTGCTTAATTTAGTCAAGATAAATATTTATTTAAATAAATTATTAACAGAAAACTAATAGGAAAAAACAGAATTATTTTATGAATGAAACATTAAAACTTGAAATACCAATTAATGATGGGAGTTCAGGTTCTTTGAGGTTTGTTCCGTGTTCTTTGCTGGAACGTTCGGAGCATTCAGAATCATAACATGTTGAATCTTCGTTTGCAGATTTCTTATTGGCAGATTCTTCGTTTCCGGTTAAAGTAATAGGCTCGGTTTCTTCTGAATCTAAGAATCATAATTAAAAACTTTTTGTTATTCTTAAGATCAGAAGTGATAAGTTTTTAACCTAACTTATCTATCAAACATATCAATAAGCGCCAAGAATTATTCAACATTTTATTAATATTAAAAACAATTAACTAATAAATTACGCATAAATACCTTGATCCTTTTGCAATTGAGATTGTTTCGGTATTTTAAAGTTTTTCAAGTAATATGAAGTTCCAGGTTTGGCATATTTACGTCGACTTTCTTCTGGCCAAAGCTTCGAGGCATTCTGATGCGGAGGCCGAGAACTTTTCGAGTGTTTGATCTCCCCAAGACGACCTCCACTTTTCGGAATCCCATCATCTCTCAAAATACGTTTGGAATTATGGATTATCGGAATTGTTTCCTTCCTTGGTCTTCCTCTCCCTCGCTTAACTGGATATTGTGAGCCTTTTTTTGAACTGACATCTTCTGAGGCAGATTTCCGTAGATGGTTGTCACCGTCGTGAGGATCGGCATAAGAAGGAACTTTTGGACTGACAAGAGCAGGAGTGATGGGAGTTGCAGCACTCTCAGCCCTCAATGAACCCAAAGACCCACAAGAACTTCCTTCTGACTCGGTACTTATGCGAGAAGCTCGGCGCGTCATCATTTTTAGCTTCAACGTCTTGGGAGTTTCTGGTGAAGTTGGTAAACTAGACGGCTGCTTCTCAGGCGAGGGAACTTCCGCAACCATCTTCCTCTCAGCAACTGTCTTGAGCTTTTGAGGACTCAATTTCATGACTGGAATTGAAAGACTTTTGAGGGACAAATCCTCAATTTGAGCAATTTTCTCCGGTTGTCCGCTGTATTTCTCTGTGGCTTTGGCAATGATGGCTTCTTTGTTCATCTCAATAGAATCTGAATTTCTGTTCTTGAACCTCAGAGGTGTCATAGTTCTTGGCTTTGATTTCATACTTTTCCCAACATCTAAATTAATTAATAATTAGCTAATTAAACTAAATTTTAATTAAAAATGAAATTTTATTGATAAAAATAAAATTGTACAGCTTAAAATATTTGAGATTTATTTTTGAATAGGTTACTTTTCTCGTCAGATGAAACAGTAGGGCTTGGAGGTGAAATTTTTTCTCCTGGTGTTTCCGAGAATTGAATTACTGTTAAATCCCCATTTTTGTCTTTAGTCTCACTAGGCTTTGAATTGGACAGAAAGAGCTGATCCAACGATAGAACCTCCAGAGATTTTTCCTTTGGTTGAGGATCTTCAATTGTTTGCTCAGACTCATTCATCTTATCCATCTCAGGAGTAATTGCTCTTAAATCTTGCGTGTCAGGTGAAGAAGTGTCTTCTGTATTGCTCTCACGTGAAGTGTCTTCTTCATTTGATTCCTCGGTTTCCAAATCAGAAATTCCTTTCTCTTCTTCGCTTTCCTTGCGTGGAGATTTGCCATCTAGCTCTAAAATAAGAAAATAAAACACCATGTATATATATAATAAATTCATTATAAAGAAATTAAATTGGCGTTTTATGAAGATTTCAATTACTATTTCCATTACCTGAATCGATGTTGGTTTGAACAATTTCCTGAGTTTCAGCAGCTTCACTACTCGAAACAACTTGGTTCTCAAGCTTCTCATCCTTTTCAACCAATTCTTCGGTATTGTTTTGTACGAGAATTTTTTTTTCTATAATTTGATTTACTGCTAGTTTAAGCTCTTCTATTTCTTGGTCTCTTTGTTTCTGCTTCTGCTCTTCTGACTCAAGGTCCATAAAAACCTCCTCTTTATCGTTGCCATCAACAGGATGAGGTTCGAAAAACCCTTCGTCGCTTTTCCTCGAAACTTCATCTTGCAACTCGGAAGTTGACTCTTCGCTTTCTTTCCTACTTGATTCTAATTCCATCGGCTCATCAATTGACTCTTTTTGTTGTTCAGAAACTTCAGTTGGCTGATCAGAGTCTTTCGTAGTTTCTTCGTCCTGGATCATCACAACATTTGAATCATTAATTGGTTCAGTTTCCTTTGGATCATCTTGTACTTGTTTCTCAACTTCAGAGTCTTTTATCACTTCTGTTTCCGAGACCTTCGTATTTTGATCCTCATTTGAACCAATGTCTAGATCTTTAGTCTCGTCAATGCTTATTGGTTCGACCTTGTCAGTTGCATCTTCAAAAGAGGTCAATGACTCATTTTCTTCATTAACTTTGTCTAAACTAAGATCAACCTCGTAGGGAGATGGTGAGCGTAAAGGACTAGTAAGGACTAATTGGATCTCAGGAATTGACGAGAGATGATCATTTTGAGCATTTGGGAGAGTAGCATTGTCCGCAGCTTGATTTAATTGGGCCAAAAGTTCCGAATCAGCATCCATGGGTTCAGCCGGTGTCATAGGTGGTAGAATATCCATAATTGTCTCCCGATCCTCATGCAATTCCTTGGGATCTTCGGAGCTCACCTCGTTCAATTCAGACTCCAGCTCGGGAGTTGGACCCAACTCATTTGTCTTGCCTTCTGTACTCGTTTCTGAGATGCTTTTGCCTCTCGTCCTTTTCATCCTGGAGAGCAAATCTTCTTCTTCTTCAATTTCAGACTGAACATCTTTGGACCCTTGAGCGATTTCTGAACCATTTGTATTCACAGGATTGACTATGGTCGGATTCAATGACTCATTCTGGGCAGAACCAACTAATTCATTGAGAAGCTCATCAGCCTCAATGATCTTTTTTGAATCTTCATTGATGAGGGGAATAGTTGACTCTGGCTTTTGAGCTTCAAGAGTTTCAATATTTTGTACTCTTGCAGTTAAACCAGGTTGTGTGTGATCATGAAGAGTTGAAGGACTTTTAATTGGCTCCATTTCTGTTATTACCGTGATTTTGTCAGTAGACTGAAATTCCAATTAAAATAAAATGAGTAATAATATTAAAGCAAGCATTATACAAATGCAAGTAACATATATGAATAATAAAGTACAAACCGAGTGAAAATCTACATAATTAAACAATGTAATTAAGAGAGCAACTGAAAGAATTCCACAACCAATATTAATTTAATTAAAGGATTATATATTAGCAATATCAAAATATCTAAAAAAAAGTTATAAAATGGTTAAAAATGTTAAGAGAACGGTATGAATAAATATAAAACTTCTTACAGCAATTGCTTTCGGTGCCTCATAAAAAGAATGTGATGGGGTCTTTTCAGGAGTGTCCAAATTGGTCCGCTCTAGTTTGTCAGAAACAGGCGCTTGCTTGTTAAGTCCCAAACGTTCGCTGTCCACCTGAATTGAAGGCAAACGAATTCTTTGGTCCACTCGCATTGAAGCTGAAATGTCTTGGAGGTCCGGTCTGTTGGTGATTGTACCGCTCGACGTATTAAGAACAGGAATGGAGAAAGAATAAGGAATGTCAGGAGTTGGAGGTGTTGAATGTTTCTTTCGGCTTTCTTCAGGATCCCCGGCTGACGACGGGCCATTGATTACTTCATTAATGAAATCGTCCGCTTCGTTTTCATTGACGACGACGCGGACAACTTGGACGTTTGACGTGGCTTGAGTCGAAAGCTTTCCGCAAATATCCGCCATGACATTATTCAGAGTCTCAACTGTGGCATCCTCATTGGGGGCAAGGGGTTCTTTAAAAAACAAATATTTTCTAAGCCAAATAGTATTTTTTGTATGCGAGGAAAAATTACAGGTATGCATTTTCCATTTTCTATGCCTTTAATTTATAAAGTACGAAATCAATCGAGATTTACCGGCACTTGGAGGTTGATAGTCCAAGTTTTGACTCGTAGCTGATAGCAAGTTTTGAGGATAGCCAACTTGTTGGAATTGATGTTGTTGACCAGTTTGAACATGTAATGGCATCGACATCGTTTGCTGAGCATGTCTCTGCTGAGGCGGTGGGAG
Source organism: Neelides sp. FZ-2019 (assembly GCA_009869795.1). NCBI lineage: Eukaryota > Metazoa > Arthropoda > Collembola > Neelipleona > Neelidae > Neelides > Neelides sp. FZ-2019. The sequence continues at coordinate 57,747 of VJMY01000193.1, forward strand.
CAAGTCATTGCGAATCTGATGATGAGCTTGCAAAGAATAACCCTTTTGGACCATAGATAGCTGTTGCTGGTGTTGCTGATTGTAATCCGCTTGTCCTACGAAATGTTGAGGTCTCCCATTTGGCCCCATTACATTCATCTGCCATAAAAATAAATACTTAGCAATTGTCACAAAACAATTATTTTAATTGGGTAATGGAACCTTCCTTCTCATGCACACATCTTCAAGTCTTTATACTCCACTGTTAACATGCTTGAAAAATTTATCATTCTTATACCTATGTACTTTCAAGAAAAAATCAAAGAAAATGTATCTATCTGTATTACGTTAATTTGTTGATTGGGAGCTATTGATCCCCGAGTATTAAGGGAAGTCTTGAGTTGATGTCGAACTGCCCCCATATTCATAGCACCAGGCTGTTGGGCTTGAGTTTGGCGAATTGGTCCCTGAGAAGGTTGATGCATCTGTGGTGGTTGATGCATCTGCGGTGGTCCCTGCTGCTGAAGCTGTTGTCCTGGATGAGGATGTTGGACGTAGGCTTGTGGAGCCTGAGATCCACGATGTCCACTCGAGTCTGTGATCAAGAGTTTCTTCAGTCTACTATGAACCACTTTGTTCACAATTTGGAGGTTATCAGTGGATGGGGGCGAATTCGAAGTATTGCCTGCTCCTTGAAGATTCTTCCCTCCTTGATTCCCGAGAAGGTGATTGAAGTGAGTGTTGGTCGGCTGTTGATGTATGTAGTTCCCCATTCCAGGTCCAGGCATCGGCGGTCTCTTGTTGGGCGGGTAATGGGCTCGCTGGTTGTAGGAATAAGCCATCTGACCTCCGCCTCTCCCAACTCCGTCGTTATCGCTCATCCTCTGAGGATACATGTCTCGGTTTGGAGCATTTGGATTTTGACTCCTATGCATTTGATTCTGATAAGCCATTTGATTAGGCGGCATTGACTTATTTGGATTCATCGGGTCATAGGGAATGTTATTTTGCTGCTGCTGCTGTTGTTGTTGTTGTTGTTGTTGTTGTTGTTGTTGTTGTTGTTGCTGCTGCTGCTGCTGCTGCTGTTGCTGCTGCTGTTGCATCATGCAAGATTGGTAATTTGGATTCATCGGCATTGCCCCTTGGAACGCTTCATTTGGAAATGAAGGCACTTGTTGAAGTGAAGGACGACGGCCAGGAAAAACCCGGGCCTCTTTGGACATTTGCTGGTGCTTGGAGCTGTTGAAAGCATCAGGATTAGACGTAGATCTTTTCAATACATCTGTGTTGGTCCCAGGCCTGTTGTCTTCGTTTTCTAGATCAACTATTGGAATAACATTTGGGGGTTGTGGGACGAGCTGAGGCGGCGGAGCTGAGCCGGGTTTAGCCACGTTGCTTTGCATCAAAGGCATGGACGGCAGTGTAGGGCTCTGCAATGGGATTTGGTCCAGGCTGGATAGAGAAGGCATTGAGTGCAAAGTTGGCTGTGTGGGGGTGTTTAATGGCACTGAGGTTGAGACGGACGAGGACGGAGCTGAGACTGAATGAATCACACTGACGTGCATCGTGCCTTGCTGAAAGGATTTTGATCCCTGGCCTGTAGATTTGTCACCCATTGAGTCTCTTGGGCCTTGATTTGTCTTTTCTGAAGCTTTACTCCTAGTTTTCTCAATGTACTCAGCTTGGGAAAGGGTTTGAAAAGAGGAACTTTCTTTAGAGGTCTGAGAATTGAAATGCCCATTAACCGCAGCTTTTCTTAATTCCAAAATGTGAAGCCGCTTATCACGATTTCGCTTGCTCTTCATCGCTCCTTTCTGATTCTTTTGCAATAATTTCCTTTTTGTGATTTTATGAAGGGCCACGTGACGCTTTTCTTCCCGCTCTTCCTTCTCCTTTAAGAACTTGAAATATTCAGATATGCTCTTAGACATTTCGTTCAAAGAAGAAAAACTAATTTTTTCCACGACTTCGGAAATTTTACTAGCGAAGACAGCAGTAGACGAATTCATTGATGACAAGAATGCTCCAGAAAGGTTCGACATTACAGTCGGAATTGACTCATTTGATATGGGCGGATTTTCTGGAGGAGGCTCTGAAACTAAATTTTAAAAATTTAAAAAAATCTTTTAAATTAATTTTACCGAATTAACCTAAATATATTTTATTATGAAATCAAAGATAAACGATCATGATTTAAATAGTAAAATCTCAAAAATTAAAAACAGTAAATTAAATACCTCGTTGGAACGGATCATTAGTAGGAGGATTGAGAGCAATCACAGATGCTTGACTTTCTTTGCCCTGGTTGACATCAATGGAATTTCCATGCATAGCCCTTTTTTTCTCGGCTAGTTTTGGCATCATGTCAATATCCCTGCCAGGGACTAATATATATCGATCTAAAGTAAAAAAATTCATTATTTAAATACCCAATAAATATTGCAAAATGAAAAAAATAATATTGCAAAATTAGTAATACCCACATGAAAAATTCCTAAATAATCTAAATTGCGAAATTAAAAGATTTATAAAATTCATTTACTCTTGTTGACTGTATTTCCCTTGTCGAGCATACAATCTGGCACCAAAATTGATATCTTGTTCTTAATAAATTCCCCGTGAATACCAGGAGGTCGACTGTTTACTGGACTTTCTCTCATGTGACAATCCTACATAGATTAATGCATTTTTTTAACTTTTAATCACAAATATTTAAAAATATAGTAATTAATAATTAATTACTCAATATTATCAATAAATATTTTTATCATTTTACAATTTAATAATCTTATGTAAATACCATATTTAATGATTTTTGTGATTCTTCTGGAATATGTGCTCTTTTGATGCTCACTAGTTTATTAGAGCTTCTTTCCGGTCGATTCTCCATTTATTTGTACTGTGACTTTTCACCACATTGCGATTCAATATGAATGTAAAAACCTGTAAAATTAAAATTGTAAAACAATTATTACTAAATATGAATTTTAGCTTTGATTTAATAAAACTAAATTGTGACATTCGTTGTGGAACTTTTTAACAAATGAATATTCAACACATTCAATTTGGAATACGTAGAAAATAAACCGTCCGCCCGCTCAACCGAGAATGTACTAAAAATTCATGTAATAACGGGAATTAATTCTAAAATTTAAAGTTAAAAACACACAATGACCATTAAAATGAATAATTAATTAACGAATGACTTACTTTCAGACTCACTAATCAATAAAAGAAATGGGTTTTATAAACAATCATAGGTAAAAATATGCATAATTAATTATTAGAAATTCTGGACCTGCGTAAACCCAAAGGCTCATAAGCACATTTTTAATAACAATGTCATCGTATTCCACAATTTAAAATAAAAGATGCCCAATTTCTTAAGCAATGATTTAATTTAATTAATTCACGGTTAAGTGCTAGCCAATAAAGGTCTTCTCTTCATCACTGACTAAACTACATACATGAATAAATCAACTTCCTAATCCTCACCTTGACTTTTCTCAAACGACGGAGCAGAGGACTCAACGGTCAACGCAGAGCACAGGTTGAAACTGACATGGCTTAGAGGTTAATTAGAATAACGTCCGGTCCTAACGGAAAATGTATTTAAAAAACTAAACAAAATTAAGAAAATGGGAGGAGTTAGGAGGAATAAATAGGGAATAGTTAGAGGACACCAGAAAACAAGGAAATGAAGGATGAACGCTTAAAAAACGAAGTTTCTCGATTTCAAGGAGAGGAGTTGTGTCGTGTGTGTGTTTGTTAGGGGATGTTTCTTATCAATATTTTATTATCAGGGGACGAGCAACAGCCCATGTGCTTTCCCCGACCACTTCCATTGCAACGAGTGTTTTGGGAGCGAGTTTGCAATAAAAGAGAACTCTCTAGCCTGTACTATTTAATATGTAGCCTCGTAGTAATAATGCCCTCTGGCTATGTTTAATTCTCTTACGTGAATTGTAATTCGATTTAATTTTTCTTCCTCAAATGCAACAATGTTATGTACAATAAATAGAATAAAATGTAAGATTAGAACTTAGTAAATAAATAAAAGGAATTTTTCTCATTATTATAATAATTACTAGAAGTTATTTTAATAATTAGTTAGAATAATTAATATTCTAAAATTAAGCTCTTCAATTGTAAATATTAAATGTTCAAATACCATAATACTAATAGCATAATTGATAATTTCTTTGAAAAATTATTTCCTATAATTGGATTAGTTATATAGATTATTCGATTAATTATGACTTCTTGTGAATTACCATACAAGTTAATTGTGGAAATATAATCTTAAGAATGTCTCTAATAAAACAAAACATTAAAAAAGATAAAATTCATATTCATAATGTAGATAAATATATTTTTGTTTATAGATAAAATGATGATTTTCTAATGTCTTTCAATTTCACTAACGCAATTGTATAATAAATCGGATGTTTTTAGAAAAATACATTAGAAATAGAAATATGAGGAAAGCGATTATTGATTTTATAATCCATTTTTAAAATTAAATGAATTTTTAGACAACCAAGCTGAACATATAATTTTAAATGCATAAATCATGTCAATTGAGTATTAATTATGATTAATTAAATAATTAGATTTTTTATAAATCTTTATTTGCTCCAAAAAATTAATTTTCGAAGAATGATCTACTTTTTCTTCGCGGGAGCAGCGGCGGTCTTCTTTTTCCCGTACTTCGTCTTTGGTGGGACGAGTGCTCCTTTTGATTTCGCATTTTGAAGAAGTTGGAGATAAACATTACGACGAATCTTGTTTCGTGTTCTCCTGGCCTTGCTCAACTTGAACCTCTCGAAATCGGTCAAGTTAGCCCTCTATAATTAAAATAGGGAAATAAAATGAATTTTTTCCCAGTTACATGAAGAAAGTAAAATTCTAGTTAGAGTTAGTTATATCAGTTTAGCAAATTTCTTCATGTCTATCTGACGGCAATTCCTATCAGTAGGATCATCATAAAATAAGTTCTTAAATAGTTATAATTTAAGTTAAATCCCGTACGATGTTTCGTGCTTGAACTCTCTTGCACCACCGCGACTCTTGCCACTTCTCGTCAATTTTATCGTCCTTCCAAGCTTTTCTGATCATTCTAGTAGGCGCGGTCCATGGAAATTTCATGCCAAATGTGGTCAAGTGAAGACGCTTTAATGACATCTCCTGTCGAGGCACTCCAGAGCATGGTCCATCAACCAAAACCTATTTTTGAAATGAATTAATTTTAGTTGAAGAGTTTAGCTTTTCACAAGTGATGAATTCTGTTAATTTATAATTGAAATGAGATTTCTTACTCGGTTTTGATCGATGATATTGACGATAGCACAAAGCTTTCCTTCGTCATTCCCATCAGCAATGAAGGCTACTCGGCCAGTTTCCACAAACTTGCGAAACGCCTAAAAAGCAAAATTCCAATATTTAAAAACTACAGAATACGTTATGGTTTTTTAGATAAACGATAAAATGATATTATTATAATCATTATTGTAGCTTAATTCCAATTAAATAAAAAGGAATGACAAAGAGTTAAGTTACCATCTTTCCGGCTTACACGCTGCTGATGAAGATTTCCCCACTGAAAGATGCCACAACAGAGGGCCTCCTCGTCAAAGCAATAAGCTACAAACAAAAAATTGTTTCAATTCTCCCCTTTTCAAGCAGTCTTTGCTCTTGGTGATTCAATTTATTTCAAATGACCCCTCAATGCCAGTTTAATTTTCTTTAAATGGTAAAAGTAAATTAGCTAATTACTAATTAGTTGGCCAGAATTATAAGATAAGGTATTTTAATTAGGTGCATTATATTAGCAAAAACATAAGGAAGTTTAGAGCAAGGCGAATACGATTTTAATTAACTATTTTTAATATTTCCAACAATGCTAATAATTAATTAATATTAAAGTTAAATTTCTTCATTTAAAGGGCTTTAGAAGGTTCATAAGATGTCGCACGAAATTTCAATGAAGCTCCTCAAACCAGAAGAAAATTGGATGGATCAAATGCCAAAATATGAACAATGTTTGGAACTGAGGACGCCGAACTGCCGATTGACAACAAAGGAGAGAAATTATGAAGCTGAACGTCGGATGAAAAATGACATGTATTTCATGGGTCTCACTTATCACGGGTATCAGAAGCCAATTCGAGAGATGGTCAATCCGACTAAAATGGATCCAACAACTGGCCATCCTCCCAAACACAGCTTTCTTCCAAAGAAAGGAGCAGTTAATGATTTCTTCAAACTTGCTGAGAACTTCCGTTATCTGGATATCTACTCAGGACTCGTCGATGGAAAAAATTACGGAAGATTCCAAAGACTCGAAAAACACAGGACTCGTCATACGAGAAATCCTTTGGGTAATTAAAAAGAATGATGAAATTAATAATTTGATCTATAATGACATTTT
>VJMY01000193.1:64189-117861 GCA_009869795.1 Neelides sp. FZ-2019
TTTTTTCACAAGAGAGTATATTTTGAAGTAATATTAATCACAATATTTTGATTAGGAATCATTTTAAATCACAATTTCACAATTTATGATTTTGCACATTTAAGAGTACATACGAATATTTGAGAATTTGAGCATATAAAATTTTAACACTTTTTACAGGTACTGAAGAGAGATTTTGCGTTCCTGCAACTACGAACATGAGATATGGTTGGTGGAGAAGAGACTTGAAAGATTTAGAATCTTCTAAAAATTGGCACCTTCCTAGAGAAAGATTCCCACAAGTTCAAGGAGAAGTCACAAAGTAACTTTGAATCGTTCTCATTAAATAATATTTTACATCATATATAGTTGTATGTATATTAAATAGCTGTATACATAGTTTTTATGTATACATAAGTGTTGCTTGCTAAAATTAATTATCATTATCACATTATCAGTCACATAACTTTTAAATTAGTACCTAGTTTATTAACTAGTAATACTCGTTTATTTTATTACAAAATAGGTTCCTTGATGAAATGGCTCTTCATGACCCTAATTTCATACTATTCTAATCAATTCAACAAGATCGAGACAATAACAGGAGAACATTATTGGAAACAATAGTTTTTAATTATTGTAATAACAGTAAATATTATTTTAATGTTTTAAATTCAATCACTGTTTTAATGCGTCAAATAATAAATTGCGAAATTAATAAATATTCAATATTCAATAATAAACCAATTGAAAGTTATTTTTAAGATATTATTATTTTATAAAATTAAACTTTTATATTTTGGAAATGAAGAGGAAAGGAGCCTCGTCCTGTTATCTCCAGTAAATATGAAGATCTTTTAGGCCCAAGTTCAATCTTTGTCAATTTTCTTAAATGATATAGTTTAGGTAGCAAGTTATCCCTGAAGACTCCAAAATGCCTTTTCATTTTACTAATAAACGCTTGGAAAACGAGCAATTGTATTTCATTTAGTTGGATATTTGCACGAGGATTTCGTTGGCCATTTATGAAAATCTTTTTCCAATTCTTTCCTTTAAATCCGAGTGCACACTTGGCCCCATTAGAACAATTGTGTTTTGCCTTTTTATATCGATGGAATTGACTGCTCGTCTGAATTTTCTCCAATCGTCTAAAAATTAAACGAAGAATTATAATTTATATCAATTATCAGATAAAATTATATCAAATGTGAATTAAGAAATATTTAGGTAGTATTCTTACTTTCCAAGAATTGAAGCAAATCCTTTGATTGAGTTTAAAAGAATCTTGGACTTTTGGGGATCATTCAAGGCGTTCAAATTTGGAAGGACAACTCGACACATTGCATAAAATCTAAAGGCAAACATCAAGGCAATGTCGTAAATATTTAAGCAAATCCGACATTCACAGTTAATTCTTGGATCAAAGAGCGGCGGAACGAGTCTAGCAGGCAAAAACATTCCCATTCTTTCAAAAATAAATCTGAAATAAAATAATAATTAATGAAATAAGATAAGAAGTTGATAAAATAGACAATGAAAAATAATATATCTTATCATATTATAATTATTGAAATTATATAGTAATTTTCAGTGTTTAAATACTAAAACTCACTAACAGAGATATAATCCTTTGCACTTACATTTCTGGAGATTTTGATTTAACATTGAATGTTATAGTACTGCAAATATCTTGTCCAGCATAGCCTGAAAAATCTCTTGCAACGTGTCCAGTTGTTGTACAGAACTGATGACCGAAAAATTGGACGAAGTTGTGAGGTGCTACAGGACTTGGAATATCTGATCGCACAAAGAGATTCGTCAGTGATTTGCTTTCATTTATTCGTGCCCTGTAGTCGGGAAAGCCTTTTTTCATTTTTAGTAGAAATTTGGAGACACGGAGTGGATTCGGTGAGACAAAAAAGTAATCGTCCACGCTTCTGACAAAAAAGTCAATATTTTTGGAAATATTTGGAAGATATTGTGCCTCCATTCCACCGTAATAGATATTGCATAAGGCGTAGGACAACGACCAGCCCTTATAATTAATTTGAATTAAAACGCAATTATCACATTTTATATTATCAAATTAAGTATGATAAAAAATATTCATTAAAAGTTACTTGAGGTAGCCCGTAATTGAATTCATAAGTTTCTGCCCCAACCTGGACGTAACAGAGGAATTTTGCTATAATACCCTCAACAACTTTAGAGATGTCAATTATCGAAGGAGTCTGTTATAATAAATATTTCAATTACGATTAGTCATTCCATCATTTATGTAAAAAAAAATCCAAATCCAAAAATGAATAATTAATATTAAAATTTTGCTTACACTTTTGGTGCATTGAAGGAAAGCAGGCTTTGGGGTATTTCCTGATTCCCAAGAAGCACGATCTTCATTATCAAAAATAGCAAATTTTTTCTATTTAAATAAATTAAAAATTTTCATCAATTGCCTAACCATTGTTTTGAAATACTTAAGAGATGAACTTACGATTCTATAATTTGCTTGATCACGAAAAAATTCTTTCAAATAAACTTGTCGGTTCTTATTTTTGTTTACAAAATCCTTCAAAATTTTAGCAAGAAGATTCAAATCAACCGAAGGATAAGCGTCTTTGATGTCAACTCGGGCAAAATAAAGTTGAGGAAATTTAATTGACTTCCAATTTTTTAAGAATACTCTCCATTTTTCTTGTATTGCAGATGCCTCACTTGTTCCATGAGGTGCGATCTTTGAGCCAATGTACTTTAATACCAAATTCGGCATTTTTGGCAAATACCGTCTATTGAAAGAGAAATGAAATATTGAAATTAGTCATTAAATGAATATTGATTTGATTTATTTATACTTGTAAAGCAAAGGATAATGGCAAATATATATTTTGATTAGATATATTTATTTAATTTCTTTTCTACTTACGATTGTTTGGTAACGTTGAAATCCCTCAGAATGGCCCTCACGGTATTATCTTTCTTGGGAATATATCGCAACATTTTCAAGTCGCGATTCTGAGGATTCATGTATATGTTCATCGGCCTTAGGAACTTGTTTGCCAAAAATCTCTTTTTCAATTCTTGTTTTAAATCCATCCAAGTATGAACTAAATAGTAGAGATACTTGTTCCGATCAAAATTAGACTCTGTTACATGAAAATGAGTTCGAATGAGGACAAGGACGTAATCTCTCATCAGCCATGTCATGATTTTGGAAAATGCACAAAGTTTGCTTGCAGGATGTGTGATTTTGTTTAAATAGGGACATTCGTCTGGATCAAGGAGCGCCATGAGCTGACCTAATTGAAGTGAGGATTTCATTCCAGCGAGCGACAGAGTCTGTTTTAGAAATTTCATGAATCCCCTCTTGTTCTTATTAGACCCGACGAATTTCAAAGCTCCGCTCAAATGAAGAATTTGGGAAATGGTCGATAAAATGCACTTGTGTGGGATTTTCTTTTTGAGCTCTTCGGCTATTATGCTCTTAACGGACTGCGACGAAGGATTCTGATTCGACAATTCAAAAGATGCTCCGCCAAGTCCCGAGCTCATGGTCACATTCGAAATGTTGTAAGACGCTGCTGAAGCAAAGGAGCTCAGCGTTGATTGATTTGGAAAGGAAAAGGAAAATGAATAGGAGCACCCCATTATTGTTGGCGAAGTGGGAACTTGAAGAGTCTTGGAAATCTCTAATCTTCTTTGTATCTCAGCTTCCTTCTTATCCTTTCCTTTCTTTTTCCTTTCTTCTCTTATTTTCTCCTTTCGATTATGCTTGAGAATCCAATTAGCAAGGCATTGCCTTACAAGGCGAGTCAATGTCTTGAGCTTCGCATGAAAATTGATGACTTGAGTGGCAATTTTCTCCATCCCTTCTAATTCCTTGTCCGAATATGCAACGTTGAACAACTGGTTCCCTACATTTATTTTGAAAATGGAGGAAAGAAGGAAAATGACTCCTTCTCGTTTATTGGGGAATTCGATGGCAGTCGAGATCGGATTGTCTGTTGGCCATTTCCCTGTAAAGGAATGTCGATAATTGTGCAAGAGTTCGGTTGATATATGCATATTGGGACTGAAAGCTTCATGTGTGAACGATGGACGAGTCCGAAGAACACAAGGCTGTTGGAGTACTTCTTCGTCTATTTCCATTGCAATGGGACTTTGAACTGGACTTACAATTGTCTGAATTTCATTTTCAATATCAGGATTTTCAACGGGTGTTAAGCCATTCATAATCGAGCAGATCGCGCGTTTGTCTATTTCCATTATTTCTTCATTATCGAGATTATCAATTGGAGTTTGCAAAACTTTAATTTGATGGATCTTTCTCTTTTTCCTTCTTTTCCGTGACTTGAGTTTCAAATTGTAACACTTGGCTTTAGTTACTGATATGAGAAAACAGTTAAAAGTAAAAGGATCTCCTTTCTCCATGAGTTCTTTTGGCACAAATAGTTTTTCCAATTTCGAGTTAAGTCCTAATTTTGGATCAACGTTTATTTTATATTTGAAAATAAAGTCGATAGGATCAAAAAGCTCGTCGTTCAAAATAAGAATATAAACTAAATTCTTTGGCAAATTTTCTTGTGTGAATTGTACTTCTGGACGAAGGCGACGGCTTAATTCGACTCGATCTTGAACAATCCTCATTAAAATATGTGATGTGGGTTTGAGCCAACGAACAATTGAGTCCACAGGTATACGGTCTTCGTGCCCGACTCTTCTGATTTCTTGCACTTCGTCATTGATAGTATTCCAAGAAACACCATTTGTTTGAACGACAGGAGCTACTATTTCTTCTATTCGAGATTGAGATTTGTGGGGAAGTTTACGTTTTCGTAAATGATTAGAATGTGGATTAGATGGTTGATCAAAATCGTAGGGATTTCGAAAAGGTCCTTTGCCAATATTATTCATTTTGATAAGTCCTAATTAGTAAAATTAAATTTACAAAAGTACAATAATTTGATTAGCTTTATTGTTTTGATTATTTAATCTTGAGTAGTTTTAAAATAATAAAAGTTGTGATTCATTACCAGTAGTAGCAGATTGATCACTCTCACAAAGCAGTGCACCTTCGCTTAAATTATCAGCTGAAGCAATTCTAGATAGATATTATATATAAAAATTATTAAATCTTGAGTAGTTTTAAAATAATATTTTTTATATAAAATAATAATAAAAAAATCACTAATATAATTGCAAGTTGTTTTAATTAATTCGCATAATATTTTAGTTTATCTTTTCATGAACGGGAAAAAGCGACAATTTAAATCCGGTGATGCTTTTGAAGCTTGGAACTTTGATTGGATTAAAGTAAAGCCATTTTGTCAAATTATTATTAATTCGATTCCAACTGGAAAACTAATTCAATGAAAACTGAAAAAAATCTTTAAAACATGAATGAATGATGAAATTGTAATGCTGGTTATTAACTTTTTTTTATCAGATATTTAAGTTTACATATAATTTTAAGTTTTATTGAAGTTTGTTTATCAGAATTAAAGATATCTACTGAAAATCTATACACGCTGAGGGAATTTTTTAAATGAAGATACTGATCATAATTAAATAATTGAATTTTATAATTGAATTTACATGTATCATTATTTGGTTAAGTTGGCTTGTGTGGCTTGAGTAAATAAGTTGATGAAATTAGGGTTTTTGATGATGGCCCTATCTTTTGATAGCTACAAGCCACCCTGAGAGCCAACTAAATTCGAGCTCCATAAGTAAAATTCGTCAAATTATGAAGAATGTGTGCAGTATGAAATGATTGTCAACTTACAAAAGACGGGAAACTGACAAGTCAAACAAAGTGATTATCCGAAAACCAACTTTGATGAATGTCTGGAATCACGTCACGCTAGGATTCACGACATGTAAATTAAATATAAAATTAAATATAAAATTCATTGGGTTTTTTTGGATCTTGGTACTTAGTTATTCTTTGACTTCTAGAGTGAAGAGTCATTTAATGGCCAATTCTTCAATAACACTTCGTAATTCAAAATAATAATAATGGTTAATGTTGTAAGTTTCAATTCTATCTTTCTATCATATCTTCAATAAATATCTAATTTGATTAATGATATAATTGCAAGATTTCGAGGGTTAAAGCTTAATGTTTACCAATCTTTATTTGCATCCTTCTCCCTCTGAAAGTTCAAGAAGTCGCAAGGTTTTGGGTTTGCACCAGAATCCTCTAGAATAAAGTGCCAAGTACGCAAGTGTCTGCATTGAAAGGGTTGGATATATATTTTTACCTAAAGAAATGAAATGAGAAAAAAGTATGTTAAAAGAACAACAATAAAGCATGAAAGATATTTGAAAGAAGATGCAAAATGCATTGGACAGTCAACCTAACAGGAGGGCCTAGAAGAGTGAGTGTTTATCTTAATTACTAATTAGTCAATAAATCAAAATACCCAAATTGCGACTAAATTACTCGTGAATCCGTTTTTTATTGTGGTTCTTATGATCCAATAATTACCCACTTTTTAATTATATGTAGGTCAATCATTCTGCTGTTGCAGTAGGTCAAGCCATTTATTCTTTCGGTGGATACTGTACAGGTAAAAAAATAATATAATTACAATTAAACACATTTTGTAAATATAATCCAACCGCTTTAAAATTAACTCGTACGACGTTTGATTTAAAGGAGAAAATTATGCTGTTCAACGACCAATTGATGTTCATGTTCTTCACCCAGGTAAAATTTCTTTGTGATCTTTTCTATGCACAGTATCCAATATCTATCATAACAGTGGCTAAGATTTGATTTTTAACTAGTTAGCTTATTATAGGTAGGTATAGACATTGAAACATAAAGATTATGCTTATGATTTATGTTATGATGTTATGAATATACTAGTCATTTTTAGAAAGACTGTCAATTCATAAAATAAGTATTTTCATAAATAATTATGGAGGAATTTTTTTATGTATTTAATACTGAATTGCATAATTCAGCATTAATGGTCGCATGTTTAATTAAATTAATGTAGGCTATAAAGGAGATTCCAAGGTTAAGATTAAACAATTTATAGCTTAGAACTCAATTTGAGAAGTTAGGATAGGAGAATTATTGGTGAAATGAAGTTTATTAAATTATTTTCTAGTGAAAAATAATTTTCTTTTGCAAGTTATTTTTTGAATTCATTAGTCATGTCACATAATCATTATTTAAAAAATAAAGCATGATTATATAATCATAAAAGACTGAATCATTAATTCATAAACATAATTCATTCAATATAATTCATGTCATAACTCAATAATAATTTGAGACATTCTTCGCGATTTAAGAGAGCAATCATTTTTGAGATATATTTATTCATCGTAAAATCAATTTATTGTTTTATCCTTAAATTCATTTTTTAGCATATCAATATAATAATTTAACACATTCTTAATCTGATCAATACGAGCCATACCATGTAGATAAATTACAACTAACGTTCTTCCTTATCATATTACCCATATTTAGTGACCTATCGATGGAAACTTTTCGAGTTTAAGAATACGCCTTCGACTCCATTCCAACGTTATGGACATACGACTGTGGCGTTTGGTCACAAAGTCTACCTATGGGGCGGTCGGAACGACGAAACTGCCTGCAGAACCTTATACCGATTTGACACAAAAACCATGCAATGGGAAAAGCCGGACGTGAGCGGGTCAGTTCCAGGGGCCAGAGATGGGCACTCCGCCGTAGTTTGCCGAAACAAAATGATCATTTTTGGCGGCTATGAAGAGGAAATGGGTCTTTTTTCTCAGGAAGTTTACGCTCTCGACCTTAACACGCTCATCTGGTCTTTCATTCCCACTGCCGTAAGATTCTCATTTTTCAGTTATTCAATTCTGCATCTGCATATTTTTAGCATGTGTATTCTCCCTATAGCCTACTGACCCACTTCTTTAGCTTCCGCCGCTCTGATCCGTTATCTTGTCCTATTGAACTTCTTATCCCTCTCCTTCATAAGATCCTCGAATCCTCTCCTTACTTATCCCATCAATTGCTATCTAATTTTAACTGTTATATCATTTATATCAGTAACAAATGGCATTTGCTAATATGACATTTATAAGCAAACCGCCTGAGCTCTGAGCAAAACCTTTTTTATACATACCTCTATTTATATCGTGTGCTCATCTTACCCTTCATTCTTCCTGCTACTATTATGCAGCTTTTTTTCAAGGGGTGTTACGACTCAACCTCAACACCTCAAAGCATTTCTAAAAAATATTTTTTTTACCTAATCTTCTAATCATGTGCTTTACACTACAAATATTACTTTTTTCATTATTTAATCATTTCGTAATTACTCTTCATGGACATATCTATACCACATTATTGTTTTTTTTAACCATTAGCATTGGGCATCAATGTATAATTGGCGGATCTCTTTTGTAATAAACTCCTTATAGACACATTACTTTTTTGCGCTCAAGTTACATCCATGGAGGAGAAATATGAAAATGCACAATACAATTTATTTTATTTTATCGTATTGTTCTATGCTTCAAAGTATGTACTTCTGAACGATTGTGAATTCATGATTATGTTGAGGCTTTGCGTGCCTTGTGTTAATTAGTGTTTTTGTGTACTTTTTTCAGGGAATTCCTCCTTCATATCGAGATTTTCACACAGCGACAGTGTACTTGGACCGATATATATTTATATTCGGAGGACGAGGAGATATCCATGGACCGTTTCATACGCGGTCTGAAATCTACTGTAACAACCTGGTGTGCCTTGATGTGGAGCGGCAAGAATGGTTCCGGCCTAGAACAACTGGCAATCATCCGCAAGGGAGACGTTCTCATTCCGCCTGTGAGCTCCAACAACACAATTAAATTCAACTTTCTTCATTAGCGTATGCCTACTATGTACTGTGTAGAAGCTGAAGGAATGCTCGATTTCAAATGACATTTGAAGTCCCGTCATTGGAAAGAATAATAGTGGGACTTAAATTCTTTTATTAATGTTTTTAGTCATGCACAATGGCTACATGTACGTGCTTGGTGGTTACAACGGTGTTGAGAACAGACACTATAATGATTTCTTCAGATATGATCCAGGTAAATCACAAACTCCGTTTTGCAATTAAATTCTGTTACGCACATTACTCCTTTTACTGACAATTCTTATAATGTTTATACATAAGATCATGCCTAACGATAAATATGTATTATCCCGAATTTCATGATTTTATCAAGTATTGACACTTGAGTAAATGAATTCAGATAGTATCATTTACTGATTTTAATTATGATCAATGTAAAAATACTCTAGAGGTTTATGTTTGTAAATTCTCGATTTATTATTATTTTAGAAAATGGGGAATGGAAGGGTATTGTCCCATATGGAAATGGTCCACTACCTCGCCGTCGACAAGGTATATCCATTAGAAATTGAACCTGTGTAGCTTTAAAAAAAACTCTTGTTGCAGGATATGAATAAAAAAGTGTTTAACTCATCTTTCCTCAATTAAGGTTGTGTGGTGCTAGAAAATAGGACTTTTTTCTTTGGTGGAACAAGTCCAATGTGCGACATGCCAAGTCCGTCAGGTGATGATATGCTTGAAGAGGAAGTGAGCCTCATAGACCTCGACGACACATACGTTCTCGACTTAGGTAAAAAGAATAATCAGGGAAATGTTAATTATTACTTTGAGTTCTAAATGTACTTTTTCTAAACAGAACCAAGTTTGAAGACGCTCTGCATCATGAAAGTATTAGAGTGTGGGCTGGAAACTTCTTCGTTGCCGAGAGATCTTAATCAGGAGATCGCTTGGATGAAAATGCCTAATAAGATGAACCCATTGAGTAGCGGCTAGTACAAGGCAGCTAGCACTTACTTACTTTTTAATTATTATTTACTCAGTTTACTCGTTTCGTTCCGTTATGATACCAAATAAATCGCCTTGTGTTATTCAATCGTCCATCCGCATGATAAGTGTGAATAGAAAGAACACATTGTTAAATTACTTATACTTAGGTACTCGTTAATTTATTTAGCAACATGTTTTAAATCACGCAATTAAATGGAATAAACCCCATTTATTTTTCATTTTATGTGTATGAGAAGAACGACATATTAAATTAATTTTTAATTAATCTTTCTGAAATAGAAATGAAACAAAGGAATATTTAATTTTTTGTGCTATTTGTAAGCTTTGAACGGTTATCTCGTTATCGTTATTTGTAGACTCATGACGCAACTTTGTTGGTATTATTTAATAATATATTTAATCACAATTTAAGCTATTTTCTAAGACCACTTTGTCTGCCTTGTTTAACTTGTTTTATTTCTTGATTATAAATACATATTTTCAAAATAATGTTAAGCCTTAGAAAATATAACTGATGCTATCAAAGGTTATACTTGTTCAACATCCCACTAAGGTATTTTTATGGAATAAATAATATATATTTAATAATTATTTAACATACCTAATTACATTGTTTATTATTAAAAATATTAGATTCACATTCACCAAATTATATATATATAATAAATGGTTATACATACATAGCATAAAATCTATACAAAAGCTGATTTTTTTTGAATGGGTAAGTTGAGAAAAGTAATTGGATAGGAAACAAATATCTGTGATAGCTCCGCTTAATGCTTTGGTTTATTCAACTCCACACGAGATTGAATTCATGAGAATTGAATCTCGAAAGAAATTTTATAACCTCACTAAACGAGTTCTTTCTCATTCTCGATTAACTTTTTATAATTCGTTTTCATTTCACATTTCTAGTGCTTTTCACAGATTTGTGAAATTGAAACTTTGCTGAAATGTCGGATTTCGTTCAAATGCTTGTAGAAATGGGGTTTCCTAAAGATAAAGCGTAAGTTAATTTAAGTTAATTTTCATTAATATTCATTTTAATATTCTTGAAATAGAGAAACAGCGGTTTCAGCAACTGGGAATAAAGGAGTTCAACCTGCAATGGAATGGTAAATAAATACAGTCACTCAACTATGTCACGTTGTAACAATTGACAGATAATTAAACTTTATGATTTTAGGTTATTGTCTAGCAATGACATTAGCGACTCGAGCTCTCAACCCTTTGAAGTTGAAAAGATGGTCGAAACACCTGGTGAAGTGCCAGAATTAAATTTGCCCTCTGCTTCTTCAGGAAAAACCGAAAGTGCTGTTGATGATGTTGTTCGCTCTTACAAATGCGAAGAGTAATGTTTACATTTACACAATTTAACCAAAGTTAAAATTCTAAAAATTTTATATTTTGTATTTTTAAAGATGTGGGGCATTGTTTAAAAACGCTGAAATGATGGAGTACCACGCTGCCAAGACTAAACACACCAATTTCTCTGAATCTACTGAAGAAAAAAAGCCATTGACCGCCGAGGAGAAAGCTGAGCAGTTAAAGAGAATTGATGTAATTTTAATAAAACTAAGAAATATATTTTGATTTATGAACTTTCACTATTATTAATGTAAAATGCTCTTTTTAACAGGAGAAGCTGAAGCAGAAGCGAGCTGAGCGAATCGAACGCGAGAAGAAAGAAGCGGTTGAGTATGAGAAATATCGAGTCAAGTCTGGCAAAGACATGCTTGAAGCCAAACGTCTTTTTGAAGAGAATGAGATGAAGGCTTTAGCTGCAGCCCGACGAAAGGAAAAGATTGATGACCAAAAGGCGAGAGATCGAGTTAAAGGTCTGTGTCTTGACATTTATTATTCAAACTGAGTTCAAATCTAATTATGTTGGCATTAAATGATTTGTTGGCCTATTTTACCCGACAGCCCAAATTGAGGCTGACAAGATCGCAAGACGCGAGAAATTCGGGATGGCTCCGCCTGCGACGACAAATGGTTCTCCTCAAGTGAGCAGCACTAAAGTTGAGACTGAGAAAGATGCCGCACCAACTCCGAAGAAGGACTATAAACAGACAAAGTTGCAGGTTATGATAATAATTGAGCTTTTGTTCTAAATTCCCTTTATTTTCAATTTACTCAAGATAATTTAAGCTCAACTAAATCTATTTTTCAGTTGAGATTGCCAAGTGGGAAAACGTTGACTCAAACTTTTGGTTCTAATGAACCATTAGCTGCCGTCCGACTCTTTGTTGAGATCAACCGAGATGACGGTCTTGGTGGAGGATTTAATCTCATGACTTCCTTCCCCAGAAAGGTCTTCTCAGGAGATGATTACGACATTCCCCTTGAGGCCCTTGGTAAGCTTTTGATCATTTTCCTTGCATGAAGTTATTTTTATAAAATTATTAAAAATACGGTTCTTTAATAGGTCTTGTTCCTTCTGCTGTGTTAATGGTGACGAAATCAGCTTAACTCTTCCAAATTATCTATTCATTTACTCTCACGCAAAACTATATTTTAGTTATGGTGTAATATAAAATTAAAAGTTTCAAATTATGTGACCATTTAAAAATAAGATTATAAGCAGCATATTAACAAAAAATGTTCAAAATAAATTCATGTTCGCGCATTGTAATTCGGAAACTAATGTATTCTAATTTTATGAAGCCAATAAGATTTTATTTGATAAAACTTGAAGCTTTATTTCCATTCTGTCAATTTAATACATTGTAA
Source organism: Neelides sp. FZ-2019 (assembly GCA_009869795.1). Taxonomy (NCBI): domain Eukaryota; kingdom Metazoa; phylum Arthropoda; class Collembola; order Neelipleona; family Neelidae; genus Neelides; species Neelides sp. FZ-2019. The sequence goes on from VJMY01000193.1 coordinate 76,756, forward strand.
ACAAATGAGTAACATTACTAGCTAATAAGTATATTTATTACATATACAAGACTTAAAAGTTTTAAATCCATAAGATTGATCTACTTAACTAATTAAATTGGGATGTAATTTAAGTTACTTTAGCTAACTACTTAATATTGGGTGCTCTCTCAAGTATAGGTATAATCTTTATAATAGTCTACTTAAACTACGTTCGATTAACATTGTGTAATACCTTTATTTTAATTTTACAAAGAAAATATCACCAAAAAATATCATTTGATTTAAAATTGATAAATTACATTCAATAAGCTTGATTTTTGAAGATACGAAAACCATTTGTAGACATATTTAATTTATAAGTACTAAATACAACTATTACTTTAAATATAATTTAATATTAATTTTCTACTACATAAAATAGGCAATACGTTAGCTCATACATTTAGACATTCAGGCAAAAGGTTTATAAATATGAAATTAAATTATATTTTATCTTTAAAGAACTGTTCTTATAACGTAAGAAATATTATTGAATTATAAATGAATATTATAAAGTGTGACAACATCTACTAATGTTAAAGTATTTTAACAGAAGTTCATAAATAAATGTATTAAAATAACGAGTCTAATGTCAATAAAATATATAACGATTTGATAGAATGACGAAAAGATAAAAATATTTGATCATTAAAATCATTATCATTTTAGTCAAAAGTCACATTGAGACTAGACTTTACTTAAATTGAACAATATTTATCTTTAAGCAGTAATTGTAAATAACAATATATTATATCAAGAGTATTTTAATAACTATTTGTATAGCTTTTGATTTTGATCAGCACAAAATAATAATTAAATATGATAATCTATCATTCATCCGATGTAACATACGATAAACCGTAATTGTTTAAATGCAGTGTAGAGTATCGAAATTTGGATTTGCATAGGCCTTTACATTCAATTGAAAATAATTTGGAATTAAGTATTTAAAAACTTTTAGTATTGGACTTCTAATAATTATTAAGAATTGTTTGTAAAGAATATGTTAGTTGTAAGAGAGCCAAATAACTCCTGGAGAATCAATATGTCTTGTATTCGTCTTTAGATTAACAAGTTAGATGGATATTACCGAGGTACGAGATAGATGATGTTGAGAACAAACACAAGCGTACCCGGAAGGTCTTTTGCAACCAGTTTGGTTTTATGTATCTTTAACATGTTGCAAATATTATAACCTTTAAGGCATTTCAGCCACAAACACTTGGAATTGTTCTACTTTTTAAGTTACATTGATTTAGCATGCTGAATCTGAATATCATGTAATTATAATCTAGTCCATCAATTAATTTAAATTAATTATTTGTAAAATCAAATTTTCGAATTCATTAAAGTGTTTTTATAACTTCAAAAGTTATTTTGTAATTTATTTTAAATTCTTATTGCATCGTCCTTAAAATACATTGTTTAAACGATCGCTCAATGATAATTCTTAGATTTCTACATCAACTCATCTCCTCTCAAGGTGATTCATGATGGCACAGTGGTTTATCCTAAGAAACTCAAACTTTTAAGGTACAATATTTTCAAAAGTAAATGAAAACTTTAAAAATACTTTTTATACAGTATAATTTTGTTATATAATAGGCCATGTGAAACTAATTTTAAAAACTATTCATACATATTAGCAGCATGTAATTTTTTAAATTTAAACATGTACATGCATCATATTGCATCGGATTTATGCATAATGGTGTGTGGTATATTTATTCAGTATTGAACAAACAAACTTTAGCTATTTTCTAATACTCTTTTTTGTTCTAGCTTCAAGCAAAATGCACTCGAGCGTAATATCTTTGACTAGAGAGATTGTTTATTTTATTAACGAACGTATAACTAAAAGGAACATTTTTTTCAAATATGGCCACATTTGCTATATAAAAGTTGCAATTTGAAAATATAGTAATTATCATCATTGCAAATTACAACGCAATAAGCAGAAAGGAAGATGTGTTAATCGTATTTACCATACATTGGTACATAAAATAAATCATTAAACTTTAAATTACTAATTTTTTGTCCTTATCATAAGGTTAAATCTACTTTTAGAAATCTAAAATATATGGAATATAATATCATAATTACGTATGTGTACTAAAGTACAGAATTATATCGTAACAACTAATTATTGGTATTTAAGATTAAAACGATTGCTTTCTTTAATAGGTCAAACACTAGCATTAGCAATTCTACTCATTTTAGTAGTTCAGTCAAGTATTGACTCGTTTCACATCCCTTTTTAACATTATCATTCTATTCCATTATTTTTTTTTGATTAAAATTGTCATTATGTAGCTGAGCGAAATAGAGAGAAAAAATAGCGAGTCTTCTTTTATGTTGTAGTACCACCTTACAATTTGTTTGTATGATAGCATTATAGTACATACTTATTCTGCTATATAGGCTATGTACAGGGTGTTGAATATTAAATGTCACACATTTCCATGTATTTCCTATTGGAAATGTGACATTTATTTCTCAACACGGTGTACATTATATTTGTTCTAACTATCGTAGAAAATTGCATATAATATGAATGATTTGAATTCCGCGACTGACTTGGGAATAGTGAATAAAGAACCGTTGAGGAGAGGCATGAAGTGCTTGAGCTCACTTTAATCAAGCTTTAATCTGTCTTATATCAAAAACCTTCAAAGGGCTTCCTATTTTAAAGTGGAGTATGGTAATAATCGCATTTAGTATTCGGTTAGATAGCCAAAGGAATTTTGATTTAGCACTTTGCGGATCCATATCCCTTCCTCAATTTAGGCGCTTCCTTTCTTGATTTACTGCAGTTGGCTCTCCTCATTAAGATTTATTATCTCCAAGCGTCAGCCACATCTCATTCTCTGCATACCAATAACTAGTACTACCTCGTAAAGTGTAAACGAAGGAACTCATTATGAACTTCCTCTCAAAAAAGGATGAATATTTGCTCCAACTTCAGCGCTCTTCTTTTGTGTATGATTGTTCTGAAGTGCAAAAATAGAAATGTCCTCTCCAATCGTCCTTTCAAGTTGGGCACAGAACTGGAAGAAAAGAAAATTTGAGCATTGAGGAAAAATTTCCAATTTCGCCATTTTCCATACATACCTTTGAGAATGTAGTCGGTCAAGAGAGTGGGAACAGCAGGGCTATCTTGCTCAATCGCTTTGAGAACTATGAAATGAAATACATGAATAAAAAAAACTTCTCCGGACAACCTCCAGACGACATTCAAACTTCACTCACTCCGCCAGGAAGTTAAAATTCTTCTATGCTATTCATGTATGCTTACTTTTGATGAGAACCTGAAGAGTTGGATTCTGAGGTGGTCCATTTGCAGCATGGTATGGAATGACTGTCGTCAAGTACTAAATAAAAAAAGATTGGAAAGTGAGTTAAAAGGAAGAGAAAATAGGAGAAATTGATTTACGTCGCTCTATCTCTAAAATGTGCCTCAAGGATGAAAAGATGTGGAAATGCACATTCATTTCTCTCTTTTCTCTACCACTGGTTCTGCAATGACGGGGAAAAAACGACCTACTTTCCCCCTATCTCCTTGCACATACATAACTACGATCTTGGTTTCTTGGTCCTCGAGCATTGGAAATGAGTTTCAAGATTCGCTTTAATAAATATCTACATAGAGAGTCAATTGAATACACAAGACTTCTTACTTTCGACTGAGGAGACCCATTCGGAGCATTTTTCTCCCCCACTTTATTCTTCTTTCGGTCAAGGTTGTGCTGTCGTCGCTTGGTCTGCACGGCAAGGAGGTGGGAGATGAAAGAGTTTTTCAATTCCTTCTCATACTCCAACTCATCTCGAAGTGCGAGCTCCGCAATGAGAACCTCAGAATTCTCCTTGATTTGGGCTTCCAGCTCCATGAGGACTTCGTTCAACTCACACACAGACAATTCGTTAAGTTCTACAAACAAGGAAAGAATAAAAAGGGTCAATGAAGAATCCTTGTACCTGAGCAAATATTCGCTGGCGGAATAATAAAGTGTGATGCTGAATGTTTTTTATATGATTTACTCACTTTCTTGGTAAAAGGGTGCAGTGCAATGTTTCCCTTTACCGCTCCTCTCTTGACAGCTGCAAGAGCTCTCGTCCGCGGAACAGCACTCGGATGCAGGTGAATCCTGGAAAAGAACAAATCCCATCCATCACAACCACGACTAAGATAAAAAAAAAGAGGTCCTGGTTCATACGAGCAGCTTCTTCATCATGTGTGTACTTAGAATGAGATAAGGAATGGGAGAATTGAGAAGTTGGGACGTTAAGCGGATGGAGTCGACTCAAAAGATCGATTTCAATTTCTTTTTCCTTCCTCTTTAAACCCGAAAAGGCTCAAGTATTGCTCTTTTCTTCCTCTATGCACCCGAGCGTCTCACTTGAGAAGGGAAGTTTGGGAGAGTGTGAAGAACGAGACTTACTTGCATAATGAAATCGATTTCCTTGATCACTTCCTCTGCAGTCGGAGGTTCTGGTTCGTTCTCGTGATGTCTGCCGCCGAGGATGAGGGAGTGCATGTCCAAGTCATTTGCTACGGCTTCGTCCTCGTCACTCAAGCTGCTATACTCTTCCTCCTGCTTCTTGACCTGCATTCAAATGAAGATGAAACGACGCCAAAAATTTAATGAGATGGAAAATCTTTCTTCCAGCATAGGGTGCATGACCGTATAAATTCAAAAATCGAATCATCCATTAAATTCTCTATGTGCATATATGAGATGTTATATGGAGATAAATCCACAGGATCAGTATGGCGTAATTATTATCCTTATTTAATTCACAACTATCCTCCATTTCATTTATATTATATGGTGGACTTCAAGATCTTATGCTTATCCCTGGTTCGTAATTTCGAAATTGAAATACGAAACTATCAGTAGAAACTAGTAGAATAATCGTAGGAAAGGGAAAATTTAATTTAATTGAGCAATAAATTAAGGGATCTCACGTAATAAAATAATAATTTCAAATGTAAGGTGAGTAAATATAAGCGCACACGTGTATTTTATTGTTTGGGCCCAAGAAACCTTTCAAGTAAAACCTATAACTTGACAATTTATTTATACGTACATGAATATGATACATTTATTTCGATATTTTTTGCACATAAATATCGAATTTTGCAGAATTATATTGCAAAATGGTTCTGAGAAAAATCAATCCTAAATAGCTATAAGGGAATTCTAACATAATATTTCTTTTTTCTCTCAAGTTATAGCCCAATAAAATGTTCAAAAAATTCCTCAAAGTACGAAGAAAGAAACAAAAATCTAAATACCACACTTACATACATGAATTCAACTATAAACTTTTAATATTAGAGATACTAAAAATTACAAAGAATATTAATGAAAATGTCAGGAGTGAATAGCTTTTATTTCTTATTTCTCATGGTTGTAATTTTCTTTCCTTATCCTCCTCATATCTCGTGTGTATCATCATATGGCCACTTTGTTTCCATCAAGGATGATCCTAGTAATTGACTTTGCCATTTGTCGACATTACTCTTTAATGTCTTCAGCATATCCCACCATCAAATTATGGAGGCAAATTAGGTTTCGGGTGGAAATGCGAATATTGTTATCCTCTCTTATCTTTTACAATATGGGACTTGAATTAGTGTTGGCGCATATGGCACTATGAGCTTTTCGGTCTCATACTTTATAGGTCATGGCATTTACATTTTCCATATTCCTATTCCCAACCGCTGCTCTCTTCCTCGCCCGAGAGAAAGGAAGAATTGTTTTTAATTCTCTTCCTAAATTCGTTAGGTTAGTCAGCGAGATTGCCAATTGGATAGTCCTAATTAGAACTAAGGGTCTAATGTGAATCCATCTGTTTCCCCAAGTCCCAATTCTCATTACATCTAAATGCTAATTCAATCCTAACATTATCATCCTCAAGAAAACAAAGCAAAACAATTGAAAATGAACAGAGCAAGAGACAAAGGCACAAACTCGATTCCTTCCTATTCCCAACATGACCCGAACCCGAGTATTCGACCGACTGAGAAAACGATCAAGTCTCCCACGAAGACTTTACTTACTCCTAAAGTCAAATGTCTAAAGTAGTAATGTCATTCCATTGGCTTTTAAAATACAGTAATTTTCAAAGATTCCGCTTCTTCACAACTTACTTGCTCGTTGAGGTTGAGTGCAGGGAGTTGGAGCTTCCGAGCGTACGTCTTGGACCAATCAATAGGGAGGATGTTCCCGTAGTTTCCCGTAATCGTCCACCACATTCTGGAAGAGTACCAAATATTAATTGAATCATATCCAAAAATTCTCTCTCAAAGCTCCCCTGCCTTCAATCATCATACTTTTACGTGGAGCACGTCGAGAGCCTTACATTACTTCTCGTTACATGTTTCAATTTGGGTTTATAAACCATGAGAGGATTTCCCTCTCAAAAGGATAAAGCTCTACTGTGTGATGAAAGTGTCCCTTGAAAATCCGCTTATAATTCCTGAGATCTCCGTTCCTTACTTTTACGTCATTTATATCGACCACTCCGCCCTAAACTTTCCCAATCCTCCAAGATTGAATTAAGCCCACCTCACTTAAATTGATGGAGAAAGATTGAGACGTACTTAGAGGAGAAAGGAAGTAATTGAAGTCTTCCTTCGCTCCACTCCCCATCTTAACCAACTTTCATCTGGGCAATTTAGGAAAGTTAAGTCAGTTGCTCTTCTCTTTACCCAGTCAAACTTTGAAACTTGAAAAATTAATTATTCATACGAGAGAAATGCGAGTTTTTACCTTATTCTACCTTTTAAAGAAATCATCCTAATAAAGTTATTTTCAAGCGCAATTTCATGAGAGTGCCACGTACTTGAATTCGCAATGAATAATTTACCCATGTGGAAATCATGTTAAATTAATAGGCGACATATCAAAAGGCATTTCCTTTGAGGAACATCAAAGTGTATTTCGTTAAATACAATAACCATTTAATTGTAAAATATAAAGATGTAGGTAAATTCCCTCGATAAACATGAAGACAGGAACATGAGGAAGTTTAGTAAATAATAAAGTGGTGAAGAGATAACAAGGGAATTATTCTCCTCAATGAAACTGGGCGTATAAACTGCTCATACAGGCCCCATTTATTTTATTTATTGTTAATGGAAAGCTTAAAGTATCGTTTCTCTCGCAATTTCCGAATAACTTGAATCCCTCTCTTCTCCCAAACTCCTATAGCCACACGGAAGAGCCAGGAGCGGTCAGAGGAATTTCTACCTCTCATATTTCATTTCAACCTCCACCATTGAAATTCGTCACGCATTTAGGAGCGGTCATGGAGAAAATAGAGGAAATGGTAAATGATAAGGGAATCATTCACCAATGCCTCAAAAGTAAACTCACAGACCAACCATCTTATCTTATACGATACGTACTTCAAGGAATAGTCTCATATACTTTACACCATATACTTAAAGTTAGTTAAATTGTAGTAGACCAGTAAAAGTAATAATAGACCTCATGCCCTTCCTCCAGTTCCTTCTTTACTTTCCTCTAACAATAATGGGGAAAAACGACATCGTAACCACCAAAAAGATGGCACGAACCGGATAGAAAAATGCGAACTTATATTTTATTAAACGTACCGTGGAAATTGTCTTGAGATATTGGAAGGCGGAATTGGAGAGATGGGATCATTTGAGTTGAAAGCTAATTCTATTGATAATGGACAAACTTTCTCTAAGAAATATCATGAGTGTGCAACATTGTGTGGAACTAGTTCGGCAGGGATTCTTTCGCTTTCTTTTTTCAAACTTTGTCTTACTCTCCAAGTTATTGATTTTCTCAACCCAATTTCCCAGTAAGATTATATGTGTTTTTCAAGACATCTTTCAAGAAGATGTAAAAAAAATTTAGCCATATACATCTATTTACGTATAAAAAAGTAGTTGAAACAAGAAATAAAGAAATTATCATTTCAAATTTTCTTTTAAAGAAAATTTAAAATTTCCTTAAAATGTAACTTTTCTTATGGTTAGTTTATATCGTGTGGAGCGGAAATTTATCTCCGGGAGTAGATAACCACGCAAAAGAAATCTAATCTTCGCAAACATAACTTTCCTCGTAAAATTTTTAACTTTCTTATATACTCACTTTAGTCTCAAAGGGGAAAAATCCACCAAGAATGCTTTTTGAGAAATGGAGTGCAATTTGAGAAGTTTACAATATATAAATATAGGAAGTAGAGATGGGCCTTATTTCCGAGATATTATTAATTGCGTATAACCCCAGGCAAAAAGGAGAAGGGAAATAACTCAAATGAGAGTAACTTATCATCTCCTTACAAAGAACCAAACAAAGGAATCCAAACGTCTCGACCGGAGCATAAAAATAATGAAAGATTAATACTCATAAGAATTAACCACTCAAATGTCCATATCAAACCCGTGATTTAAAAAGGTGAAGTGGATTTGATATGGAGAGACGGCGTTTTGGAGATTAGATGAGTCCATTTAAGGAGAAAGACGTCTCATTTCCTTTGCGGACAGAAGGCGATCCGTGAGAGCTTCCCCTCAGGCCAGACATTTATGGTATTCCTTTTCTCATTTTCTAAATTACTCTTTGACCCTTCCCAGCGTCTCGTCGACCTTATTAAGCAAATTCTCCATTGCTCCCTCGTGAGCATCTCAAGATACGCTGAGATAATAAAATAAAAGACCCACCACACGCATTCCTTTTAATTAAAAAGAGGCGGAAATGAGTTACTTACGAGTTCATTCCATTAATGATATGGATGGGTTGTAAGACGAAGGAATGTTAAAAGTTTCCAATTAACCAATCAATAAATTTGCCAAGGAAAGTGACAATTAAGGGGAGTAAAACGAATTCACACGAATGTGTAATTATCATGTAGGTTCCAGGCTCAGAACGGAAGTGACCATGTTTAATTTATTGTTCATAAGCCATTTAATATTTATGAGAGAATGGCCATCTCTCAACAAACACACCGGTGTTGAACTTCTCGCTATTATGAATTTGGGAATTATGTAACAAGCAAAGCTATGTAAGCTTCACGCTTTGAGTCCAAATAATTCATAGTTCAATTTACGATGTCTTATAAGTTAACAATCTTTGTATAAATAATTGATAGGCTTTTCGAAGGAAATGTCACGAAGAGATCATTCAATTCTCTTATTTGATTTATAAACCTTTTCCCCGAAATCAAATACTCGAGTCTTTCATCTCAAATTCTTATATATATAAGAAATATAAGAAATTCAAAAGATCTCCTGAATCATAACAAATGATAAACGCAAGGACGTTCCCTTGTAGAAACTCTTGTTTTCGAATAAATACTTATCAAACAGCTCAGAAATGGTCGGTGGGATGACAGCATTCGCGACACAAATCTTTGTAAGTAATTCAAAAACACATTTTTCCATACAAGGAATCTAAATGCCAAATGGTGCAATTCCCAAGTACTTGTTTTGGCGAGTTACAAAACTGTATAAATCCAAATAAGATTTGCGTGATGTCATGTGAAAGTGAAGGAAAGAGAGAGAGGCAGCTGAAGGAATCAAGAACGTTATCAAGATCAAGAAGCATGCATTTTAGAAGAATAGCCGAGCTTAAAATCTTAATTACAATGGTACATTGATAAATCGCATTGCATTTAAAAATGCATTTATCTGAGCGAATAAACAGAAAAATTTAATTAAAATACACAAGACCGGTGTTTTTATACGCTATTACATGTAATGTACAAAAGTGAAATTGAAAGTTTTTTGGCGAATTTACATTGAGAATGAAACTATTGAGGAGTCTATTAACTTTATTATACAGAGAAGTAGAGAGTTCGTAAAGGCTTACAAAGGTGCATGTTAAATTGGATTCTAAGCCTATTCATTACATCTTATCATCGAATTATTTCAAATTAAACGTTCTTAGTATTCATTGTAAAAGAAAACGTGAAGGGTAAAGGTGAATGGTCCATTTATCAAATATCAATATTGGTATCGCATGTAAAGTAAATATTACATAAATAAGGAGCCCGGCTTTATTCGACATATTTCTGACAAAAATGAATAAAACTTGAGCAGAATTATATTGAAGACGGAATTGATTTGACAGATAGAATTTCTTGTAAAGAAAAATGAGCAACCATTAAAGCTCGAACATGTTTATACTAATAAGGCGAGTTTTAAAATTTCTTTGCGAATATTAATTTAATAAAACAGGTTGGAGCCCTTGAGGAATGAAGAAAATGGCTTAATAACACTAGAAGGAAGGATGCCACTCCTGTGGGAGTTGATGACAAATAGAGTGATCATTGTGATAAAGAAAACCTCATCTCACGAAAGAAAAGATCCATTTGAGCATCTTTACTATGTAGCAAAGTAAAAGAGTATCGCATTTAATATCTCAAAATATAATTTTCACACCGTCTTTTTTATAAATTAAATCGTTATGTCAAAAATTATGACCAAAACACAAGTTTCAAATTACTCTTTGGAGTTTCAAAAATCATTTCGTTCTGAATTTCCAACCAGGCGAGAAATGACTTTGTCCTTGTTTAGTGCCCGGAGCACTTAATTCAAATTAATGTGCTCGTAGTTAATATGATTAAAATAATAACAGTAATGAGGAGGTGAAGTACAGGGAGTGGGAAATGGGAGTGAAGCAATTTGGAAAGAGGAAAATTAGCGGGAGGAGATGAGACTGCTGGAGGTTGAGTAATTGAGAGAGGAGTCGCGGAATGTGAGGGATGAGACGGTAATTGCGAGGTGGCGAAAAGGCAGGTGGGTGAGCCTTCGAGACCCCAATGAGTAAGATGAGTGACTGGGAGAGGGAAGTTATGCGGAAATTGTAGTAATTCTCTGGTGGCCCAAGGAGAGTGACGCAGTTGAAATCCCAGAGTTTCCCGGAGGTATCGGCAAGTGGGGAAATTGGCTCCTCGCTTTCTCCATTCTCTCCCATGGCGTCGAGTGTCTACATGGGATCATAAAGGCGTAGTACCTCCTCGCCAGAGACGGCAGTTCCGCCATGGATCGATACTTCAACTTGTAGTATAAAAACTACTTTAATTTATGCTCCCCTAACCACCTTCATACACGTTACTTACTCCAAAACTCATTCGGCCTAGTGCATAGGAATCGCACTTGGCATGTCGGTTGGGAAAAATTCATGACTTCTCCCTTGGTCCTGACATGGAAGCCACTTTGAACTCAAAATCAATGCTCGTCCATTAAAGACCGGGAACTGATTAGAACACCTGAGCTTAGTGAAAATCCACCACATATCGGTGTCTTTTACAAATCTTGTCCTAAGGGAAGGGATTTAATGATCCAACGGGCTGCTGCTGCTCTTACTACTGGGAGGATCTACATTGGGATATTTTCAACCCACCTCGTTATTCTTTAGAATCCAAGGCCCTACAGGCCACATCCACATAACTCACAACAGACAACAAGAACTTTTGAGACATCCATTAACTCCACGGAGAAGGAAGGAAGGTAAATTGAAGTTCTCTTACCTCAGTCTCGTAATTTATCTTTTTATGTGCTATGTTCTTTTCTTACTATGACCTTTTTTAATTCACCCACCTGGGATCGAGAGGATTCTTAGGCAAATATACTACTACGTCACACTTCTCATGCCGTAGCATAAGTATACATGAATGGATTTATTTAGTAACGTGAATAAAGTTTAATAGTTTTGCCTCTCTTAGCCGCCTACCTTCCCATTTCTCACCTACAGACGTTATTAGTGATTTAAAATATTTATTACCTTTAGGCAAACCTTGAATTGGAGAGGTCTTGGAATAAAAAACCCTTGTGCACTCTATTCATAAGAAATTACTCAGCAGTCTCATTAATATGTAATTTATTCACACCCCTATCTTAAATCTGTCATTCTTATACACGTTCAGGTATTAGCATTGTGCGAACACATGACCGGATGGCAAAGATTATTTTTTTTCCTTCAGTGTGATTTCCTTATAAGGAGTCCGATGCTTCAATAATGTGAATTGCTTATCTAAAAGTATTTTGCCAATATTACATTAAAGTTAATCCCTCGTTACCCTTTTTCCAATTCATGAGAAAAATTGTAATCTATAATAATTTATTCTCCAAGTAAAAAAAAAACCACAGTCATATGCAACTTAAACTCTCTTGCCTGCATTAGGCTTCCTTGAATTTTATATAACCAATCGTTGGACATGCCAACTCACAAATATTGAGAATGCGCGAATGGCATAATTGGCACTTCATATTTTATTTAAGATGTGTTATTATATAAAATCAATATAAAATTACTTTGAGAAAATATTTAATGGTTCGATTTTAAAACTACTGGTGCGACAGACATTCCGATCTGAATGCAATTTCACTTAAAATTACGCCGATTAGTATTGATAATATTGATATTTCCTTTTTAGAGGTTATAAAAATTAAATGACAAATTCTTTAAACCCTTTACTCAATATATCATTTTTACTTTAGAAGGATTTTAAAATGAAGGAATTGAAAAAAAATCAATTAATTACCAAACTAATACGCATATCCCGCATATGCGTCACTCAAAACTTAAAATGCCTTGAAATCACATTGCGCGATACGAAGAAAACTCTTGTTTACTCTTTTTATACAAAATGTAATTGATGATAAAAAGGAAATTACACTTTGATGTCTCATAATATATTTGTTTAAAGAATCATTTAGATAAATTAACTATAATTTTGTAAATGCCCAAAATTAATAAAAATTTAAAAATTAAACTTACTGGCAGTCGTTCATGAGTTCCTCTTGAGATCGCATTTGTACAGGTGCTAATTTCTCCGTGGTTTCGTCGTAATTACAGAAGCATTTGGTGATCTTCTCATCGAAGGTGTTGACAAGGTCTTCCAGGGACCCTGAGAACGTCTCCATGAAATTGCTGTCAGCCTCCACGACGACCACGTCGTTGTTCTCCTCATCGAGACATTTCTTGAGGTTCTCGAGCCCCTTCCTTTTATTTTTGAGATCACAGAGGGACTGTAGGTCAGAGCAGAGGTCGACAAAGTCCTCTGACTCGAACTGGGCGAGCGGAGCCTCGAACTTGAGCTCCTCCATTTGGGGCCGATGAGAGACGAGAGCGGACTGGGGCTCGAATCCGATTATCTCTTCCTTCATTCCGGGACTGCCCGTCCCCATGCTCTCTTCTAATATTAAAATCTTCTCCCCTCCTGGTGTCCCGTTCATGCGCACCGAACAGTTCCCTATTTATCAATAAATCCACTTTCACGCCCCGATCCTCCTTTTAGCTACGCCGAATTGACATGCCCTTTTCGGACTGACCTTTACTCACCGACACCCATTGGATCAACATGATTAGTGGACCCTAATATGCTTCACAATGCTCTATCAATCATATATTAAATTATGTGATAAGGTTCCGAACAAAAAGATTTATTTTCTTTGAGAATTTATTTTTCGTCTTTGTTCATTTATTTTAAAATCTTTGCTAGTTTTCATTGACAATAATCATCATTCATTATGTATTAGGCATCGTCAATAGAGTTCCTATATGTATTAGAGGGGCCAAATGAGAATTTGAAAGGGGGGGTTTTTGGACTGCGTGAAGTTAGGAGATACTTTTATTTTTCTTATATAACTTCAGATTAATACCATGCATTTAACTGAAGTTATATTATATATAAATATATTTTATTATTTTATATAAATATTAAAAATTCAGATGAAACTACTTGGTTAGATAGATGAAATTTCATTTAAAAGTTCTCCAAACTTCACGTAGTTCATTTTTCCAAAATTTCAATGATTTTTAATTCAAAACAGGGCAAGTTGGGATAGAATTTTAAAATTTGATAAACCATGCATACAACTCTAGTATTTTATGCAATTGAATTTGGTTTCCCGAAATGCTCTGAAACCTAATTTAAATTAAGTTATATATAGTTAAGATGGGAGTAAACCCCACCCGTTTTCTCCTATTACGCATTGTGATCCGTGGGCTTTGGAAACTCGGCGAGTGATTTTTTAGAATCACAACATTCTTTAGTCTTTATTATATATCTGTAAAGACTAAAGAATGTTAGTAATTAAAAAAAATCACTCGCCGAGTTTCCAAAGCCCACGGATGCCCAATAGTTATATCTTTTTCAATATACTTATAAGTATTATGTCCTTTGTTCTATTAATGCTTGCATTATTTTAATTAACGTTTTATTTAGTTCCAGTTTAACCAATCACGTAATACTCGTTACAGGCTAAAATAATAATTCATGATTGTCATATGAATTTTATGAATTAACGATAAGAAGAATATAATATTGAACATTTAAATTATTAAGCATTATGGAAAAATCATTATTTTTTAGGATTGTTGGACAATTGTTAAATTATTAATTACAAAATTGAATAAAAGTATAATAAAAATTAAGATTGTTAACAATTTGCCTTCTACTTTAAATGCAAAATTCATCAACAAGACACTAGAGGTGAGTCTCAACATTTGTACACACAAAATAAGAACAATAAGTAATATAGCTTTTGGTTTATCTTATAGGAATTTGGCAATTAGTGTTATTTGAAGGATAATCTGACTAAAAGTTTTAATTAGTATGTGATTTGTTTATACTAGCCATGTGAAAATGACCAGTTTTGAGAAATTCCAACCATCTAATTCTCTCTTCTTTTCATTCGTGGTCACTCAATGCCAAGATCATCCACTCGTCCATATAATCAATCAAATGCTCACGATAAAATGGTGAAAAGAACTCTTGACAATTCAAAATCCTCATCTTCAGAGATCTACAAGAAAGAAAGAAATGCCAACGCTTGTACAAAGAAGGTCAGATTCAGTACAGATGTGATTATCATTGAAGCTCCAGATGTCCACTTTAAACAGAAACCAAAGAGAGTCGGAGGAAATCCATGTTGCAGACCTCAAAACAGAACTCAGTAATGGGACCAATGTCGACCCCTTCGAGGGATCTTAAAAAACAATCACGAGCGACATTGACACAAAGTGGGAGTTTCAAGACAAAGCTGAAGATCCATGCCAAAAGTATCGAGAAGGAGATTGTGGTGCTGAAGCGCCCTATGATGAATACTACCGAGCTTTCGAATCGAATTTCGAATGAGGATCCAAAGAAGTATCCAATCGGAGGTTATTGTGCCAGGCACCCTGAAGGATACTACAGAGGCTTCGAATCTGATCATGATTCATATTATCATTATTAGCTTTAAAAATTTTTAACTAAAAAATACAATTTGTTTATTGGAAATGAAATGGCTAACAGCACATTAAAATACACGCAATAGTAGTTAAACGCAAAACATAATTTCTAAAACAAAAAATTGTAAGTTAAAAAATTGCACTGTATATAATTCTTTTAAACCATAATAATAATATTTAATTTGAGCCTGTAAAATCTCAAAATATGAAGCGCAGTAAGTTGTCTTTTAATTGTTAAATTATTGGTCGTTGTAATTATTAATAGTTAAATATAAATGTCAATAATTACCAAATTCATTGTACTTATACAATTTCTCAGAAAAGGATAATTTCCAAAAGTTTATGAATGTATATGCAATATTATACGTTAAAATAAAAGAGAACCTCGTCTTGTCTCAATTGTAACTATTTGAGTCTAAATAAGCATTTAAACTGCTTAATACTCGTCCTTTGTTGATTAGATTCATTACCTATTTATGTCGTTTAAAATATTACATGTTCAAATAATTGGTTTACTATTGATTGTTTCATATGCTCGTAGTAAAGGTTAGTTAAATAATATTTTTGCACTATTTTACTTCAAACTACATATATGAAATAGTTTTAATTCCTAAATAAATATTTCAAATACGATAAGTCATTTATAATATATTGCTGATGCCGTTTTGAATTAAATTGTATTTTTAATACTCATTTATTAAAATACCCTGTTAAAATGGTTAAACAAAGGTAAATAAATATATTTAATAAAACCCTTTTTTACTTTATAGAATTCAGATTTGCATCAAAATGTGGAAACCGTTTGAATGGAAATTGTTTCAAAGCTCTTGTAGAGTATTGCACTGCAAATCAATCCTTCTCTTTTGAGAGCCTTAAGTCAAGCTGCCACAAAGAATGCCTTGAAAATTATTGTTTTAAAAAGAATGAAGAACAATGCTGCAATTGGTATCATGCACGGTGTAGAAGAAATATATTTGACATTTGCAAAAATGAGAAAACATTATGCAAAAAAGAGATTGGAAAAATTCTTTGTCCAAACCACTGTGGAATATGCAATAAAATTGTATGATTTATAAGAGAGCTAATATACGTTTTACTTATTTAATTCAAAGTTCATGTGTTAGAAATTTCTATTTGATGTCTTAAATAATGTCTATATTTTTATACTTTAATACATCATGTTTACTAAAAAATTTGTTATGATTGTGTGATAAAATATTTTATTGAAACAAAAAAACAGCCAATATTAGTGAAATAATTGAAACTTGAATGCATATTATTATAATTTTCATACATTTTTATTAATCATAGAATTGAACATATAACAAGAATACATGTGTAAATGTAAACCATTTTCAATTTATTTTGCTAAAGTTCAAAGTTGCGTTGTAGGGAACAAATAAAAAATTTTATAGTTATGAATCTTAAATATTAAGTTGAATGAGGGCATTGTAATATATTTAAACGATTATTTTTAAATGTCAGTAAATGCTAATTAAAATAGTTAAGACAAAGGTAATACGAAGGGCATTACTTCATCAAGTGATTATCGGGAAAACGTACACAAGTTAAAAATTTGACATGTTCGGCAGCAAAGAAAATGAACACGATAACTTTGAGTGAGGTATTTAACTTTAGTTTCTAAAACCAAAATAAACATTATTTTTCTGGCACGGCATTTTTACGTACAACAATGTAATAATGTACTTTGCAGGTATAAGAATTTATATTTAAAAATCAATTTTACACCATTTTTAGATCAATATTATAACTTTCGACTAATATTACTTATGTCATTTAATTTTTAAGCTTTTTAGATCAAACAAACATTGCATGGTTCATTACAATTTTATGCAATAAGATAAAAGGTTGTGAAAAGGATAATGTTTCTTTCATAAAGGTGATCTAAAATCAATTTCAAATAATAAATGTATGTGTATCAGTGTAAGCTGTGCTTTTAGGATAATGTATTTATAGAGCCGTTGCTTAAATTCGGCTTTTGATTCAATTATGTAATTAATAATAATTAATAAAAACTAATTTCTATTATTCAATCGTATTTTTAAGAGATAATAACCCATAAATAGAAATCTGCTTTACTCACATTCATTCTAAAACATACCAATAGCATTTAATTGACTTTTTGGTGACACATTTTATCCAATATATTATGAAGATAAGGTCTAAATTAAGTTTAATGAAATGAAATGAACGTTTTTTCAAGTCATATTTAGGTAAAACCAAAATTAATAATTGAATCGGTGTGTTAAAATACAAGGTATATACTTAACTATTCAGTCAATTAAATCTTTACCTACACTTATTTAACAAAAAATTATTTTAAGTTGAGACTTAAATATGAAATGTTCAATGTTAGGCTAGAAATCTTCATAAACTTAAATACCAAATCACTTTCAACTTGGTATTTAGATCCTAAACTCATGCAGAGAATTAAGAATATAATTTGAAGTATTTTTTTAAAATGAAATCAAATTATGAAATTTTTACACATAGGTATTCAAATTTCAATTTCACTTTACATTTTTCAAGTCAATCATAATAAAATATTATAAATAATAACTTTAATATTCACAATGCCGCATTCAAGCATATTTCAAGAGAATTCAATATTAGGGTTTTTAATAATATAATTATTACATTTAATAAGTAGTTTATTTAGTGAATCGTAGTTTGTATTCCATTCTTAAAATAAAATCCAATTGAATCTAAATAAGACTAGGAGTATAATTTATAATATCTTATAAGTTATTTTTGAAATGTTTTTGAAAAGAGAAACACAATGTGTTATATTATATATGGTTCAAAATTAGCCAAGTGATATTAAAACGCAAAGATGACAAAATGTGATAAAAGTAAATCAACTATACAATAAAATGTTAATTATTGGTTTTCCATATATAATGTGTATATATATTGAATTTTTGCTTAACAGATTTTTGTATATCAATCTGTATTAAATTCCCAAGCTTTAATTTCAGAGTAACTTTTCATCCAATATTTACCGGGCAATCATATGACTTAAGTACAACTAATTTCGCTAATTCCTGCATTCTAATTAAAATGAAAATAGAAAAAATTTAACAAATATTTCGTAAATAGTATAAAATCTTCGACTCTTAAATAATAATTATTTCTTATGTGTATATTAACTTCACTTTTGTATACTGATATATTTACAGAAAAAGCTATAAAAGCAAAACTGTAATTTAAATGTAAGATTAATTTTTTGAAATTACAAGGTATTGTAATTTTATTTATCATACGTAATGAATACCTAAATATATTATATCATTCCGTGTTTTAATGTACATTAATTTAATAATTATTAACACAATAAGGAGAAATGTAATAGGGCTGCCAAATTCAAAGAAGTTCATTAAGTAGATTATTTATTATTTCCTTTTTAAAAGTGTTAGAAATCTCTATTAAATAACTCAATGGATACTCTAAATACCTTCATGATCATACATTTCAACACACTTTATATAGGTATGTATAGATATTTATTTGAACCTTATATACAAATCAATCAATCAAATAGTATGTTAAAGCATTCATCCATTTAATTAACATCATAGAAAATATGAGCTAACTTTACATTTCATTACAATTACTTATTACACTTATTAGAGACATTGTTAAGCATTGTAGGTTATTCAAATTATTAATGTCTTAACTTTAACCGACTAACAATATTCTATAAGAATATATAAATATATATTATTATTGATGTTAGTGTTGTATAATTGATTGGTAAACAATTACAATAAGAAACTTTTTTCTGCAATTTTAGTTTTAAAAGCGAATTTAATTTTTAGAAGTCATTAACTGCATTAACAATATTTTCATGTTTGACAATGTCAATCTCTTATACCCATCTGTATGTAAGTATATTAAGAAATTACACATTAAAATCAAAGCACATACGGTCATTCTATATAAAATATAAGTTTAAATTACTTTTAATATTATAAGATCTAATTATTTTTTTATTGAAGCTCAAAGTTAGAAGAATTGTTATCAATCTCTCATTTTTACCTTCGTTCAAACTTAACTAATATTCTCATTTTTGATTATTGATGATTTTCATTTCTTCACTCAAAAATTCATCATTTTATCATCCAAATAAAAATGAACGAAACTATTTATGAAAGAAAATAAAGACTCAAGATTGAAATGGAGGAATTCACAAATATTTATACTATAATTGTATTAAGTAAATCTCTCACATACTTAAATGCTACTGAGATACCCCTATTTTTAGTCAATTAACAAAATTTTATTTAACAAATCATTTTCTTAAACTTTTTTTACAAACCATTATATTCTTATTTAATAAGAGCAATTATATAGCGAGTGTATTTTATTTTCAACCTTAATATGGTACATAAACAATGTCCATAGTTCATTCTTGACACTAAACACAATAGCTATTATTTTGAATTAACGCCTAGGCGTCATACACTCTTGAAAGTTATAGCTTATTCATCATGTTTCATTCATTAAAATATTCACATAATATATTCTAAATATTTTGTATCTTTAGTCTTTCATACATAAATATATGTATACAATTTACAAGAGGTAATTGAAATTAAAATATAAACGTATGTATAGAAGAATACACAGATGAACGTTATTAGAGGAAACTAAAAGGAGAGCCATATTTGTCAGTTTAATGGATGGTTTAGTAAGAAACAGTCCAGTTTTACTCAAGAATCAACACAATTCCGTCTCGGATGAACCCGCAGTCTGTGAACTTTTATAGTTTATGTAGAATTTGAAAGAGAAAAAGACGCCTTATATTCAGAATTCCATTAAAGCACTGGCATTTTAATGGCGACGTGAATCGCGAAGACAGGTAACTCTGAAAAGACATACATTGCCCACATTAAGCATAATTTATTCCATGTATACAAATAAAAGATTATTCTCGTACATAAATCTGTCTGGTCATCAATCTCTTGAGCACAATCATGCACATCATAAATTTCCAAGATTTTTATTTTCCAACATACCTATATATTTGAGGCAATCATGGAAGAATTAATTACTGCCACCTCAGTAAAGTCAATAAGATGGCGAGGAACAAGGCTGAAGACGCGGTGGAAGAGGAACTGGCTCCGTTCGCTCCCTTTGGAGACGTGGCTGTGAAATGAATAATGGTTATTAGATGGGAAAACAAGAAGGATCCTTGTAGAATCTTCTTTCAAAGTGCCATTATATAAAGAACATGTAATAAAGATGAGAATGAGAGAGTTCCGTGAGCTACAGTTCTGAAACAAATATTAGAAAGAGATAGAAAAAGCATCTTGAGAAATTACATTGCCGCTCAGTAATCGCTGTTGTTACATTATTCTTTTTTATGTTTCCGATAAGAAGAGCGGAGGGGAAAAAGAAAAAAGATATCACACAGAGATTGATTCAAGATCTTAAAGTAACACTGACCTTTGGCACCAGGTTCCATCTCAGCCTCCAATGACTGAACTTCTGTGTAAATAAAATCTCTTTTTATACTCAAAATTCCTTTGTAAACTTCAAAGATGATTTTTCTCTTCCTTTCCAATATTTTTTTCAACGATTTGTTTTTCTCATAATAAAAATGTTTCGTATATGCTCGTTTCATAAAATGATCAAGCCAAATTGTTTCATATTAGCCGTTCCATTATGTTTATGTTAGCAGTAGAAAAAACAAAATAAAAGATTATAATCATGAGCATAATTACTAATTTAATTTTTCTAATGACATCTGCTCATTCGTTGTAATTGGATTAATTCGTATAATAATAGTAGTAATGATAAGTAATTTGGTATTTGACGATCATCATCCGGTTGATCATTGATTACCCAATCCAAAATCTTACCTTTTCCATTGATGTGGAACTTGTGAACTTGGGACTCTCGGGACTCTCCATACTTGTTAGAGGCTGATAAAGAAGCCTCGTAGTCGGCGAAAGAGCTGAGATCCTCCAGGGTGTGGGAGACGGAGTAAACGTGCTCCTGAGTCTTCACTCCCTTCACTGCCACTTCCGTCCACTCGGCCGCTCCCTCCTGCAATGGAAGTACACATGTACATTATCATTTCACGATTACCACATTAATTTATGAGATCAGATAAAAGGAGACGGGGAGGAAGATGCCCAGCCGTGCATAGCAACTCCTTATTACAATTCCCTTCAAATGTTAAGAGGTCAGAGACGGCTCTAACTTGTTTGTACTTTTAATTTGAATTGCTAATCGGCCTCAGCTCCCTCGTTTCATACACATAATTGCTCAAATACAGGGTGCTTCGTATGGAGACTATACTTGTATCTCCTCATATTCACTTTTCACACTCAAGTGAAATATACACCGCAGGTATTGTTGTTTTTAAAATTACATTATTCGCTACAAAGCAAATAGAATAATAAAGAAAACTTGCGAGTTAAATCATGAATTCAAAATGTAAAAAATGTAATTTTTAAAACTTGTCATATCTATTGTTGAATCTATTACACCTAAATTGTAATTCATGGGAGCTTATGAAAAATGTTATTTAATTTAATTAATAAAATGTTAAACAAAACAACAATGTGCTCTTCAACGTAACATATTGCAAATTGGGATTATAGTATGTTGACATAAACATTAACCCAACCTACAATTAACCGCATTTAAAAATCTCTCAAGTTCTGTGACCTCCAATAAACCAAATGATTAATTGGGCACTGAAGGGTGCAATGGCAGTCAGAGAGCATGTAATTTAATAAGTTTTCATTGCTTGTTAACTTCATTGCAAAGAATCTGCTGGTGCCTTGACAAGGTGAAAGAGAGTAGCTCTGACCCGAATCGTATTAGGAGGTCATAAATCATAGGGAGTATGAAAGTTCCTAATTGCATAGCATATGTTCCTCATTAGACGGTCAGTCCATCTCACCTTTCTGTATTTGAGAGTATAAGTCTCGACGGGAAGAGTGCTCTCGAAGCTCCATTCCAAGTTGTAACTCCTCATGTCCTTTCCCAGGCCGCTGCTCTTCAATACGGGTTGACTAGGAGTTCCTGAAATTCACAACCAAGAGTGTTTGCACACAAGGAAATTCGGATTGAGTTCCAATTCGCACATAAAGATCGTCTGGCGATCCCCTGATGAAGATATCAATCTCCCTCGTTGGGCAATTAGGGCCAAAGTGGTCGGACCGTCTCATTAGCCTTTTTTACGACTCTTTCGTCAAGATAGAGTGATTAGGATAGGGAGTCTTGATAACTTCTGTTTTTCTTTTGTCTGTATACTTAACCGGAGGTAAGTATAGGTTTTTATTTATATTATACCTGAAAGCTGAATGCTCTTGTTGGCCCGCCCGTGCGTGTTGTTGGCGACGCAAGTGTAATTTCCAAAGTCGGACTCTTGAACTCCACGGATGTGAAGAGTGTAGACGCGGTTCATTTCAATAATATGGGAATTGGTGGTGGTGTCGACGGGACGGCCATCCTTATACCAAATGACTTGAGCCTTCGGCTCAGCATGGACATTGCACACAAGTTCGGCTTCGAGTCCCTTCCCAGAGTTCACGGATTCTTTTTCAATTTCAATCTCGGGCATATCTGAAAATGAGATAATGAGGAAAGAAAAATTAAAGGCACATTTGTAACTCCTCGGCTAATATCTTATTAACTCGTATCTTCCTCAACTACCACGCCCTATTAAAAATGTCGGGAGGGACTTATGAGCTGAGGATGACAAGGGCCTCGTTCATTTCATTCATCTCTCTCAGAGGAAAGTGAGAGGGAGTTAAACATTCTCAAGCGATGGTTCTACACTTTGTAACTCTATTCAATTCCTATCCATATGTCATGTGATTGCTTATATTAAACCTAAATCTATTCATATGCATCGCCACAGATTTCCAGCATGCGTACCGTATGAACGAGTGTAACCTATTCGATGAAGTTTTGTATACGTTATATCTCAATTCTCAAGTAGTATTAGAAATGTTATATTTTGAAAATGAATAGGAAGCCTTCTTTCTCTCGCGTATGTCTCAGAGTTTCAAATGTAAACTTTTTGCGTGCTCGGAACCCGTTGGGCCCGTATCGGGCTCCGAGACTCCGAAGAATGTGAAAAAATGGCACGTGGAAGAAGTTAATAGGTTCTTCTGGCTCAAGAGCCGAGTGTGATTTTAATCGCCTTTAAAGTGTAAAAATATGGCGCTGGTCCCCTTCGCCATTATATGTTTTCCCAAATCGGAACCAAGAGGGTGAGTCCACTCTCATTTTCAAGCGTAAATGGCTATATAAGGAATTAAGGAATGAGAGTTAATTTGAAAGAATCCGAGCGGGAATTGAGAGTCTTCCGCCAACGTTCCGTCCCTTTATGGGCTTCTTCGGAAAAACCGAGAGGAAGCTTTATTTGCGGTATTAAGCTGACAAGGAAATTTAGCGGAAACTTATGAGCTCAGTTCTCCTCGCAGTGGAAGTTGCGAAAAAATCAGGGGATGCAAATTCCCAGTGTTTGCTTCGCTTCTTCACAATGGCCGACGAGTCAAGGCTGCCAAGAAGTTTCGATTTCAACGAAGAAGAAACAATTTTAAATTTCTCATCATCGCACTCAAATTCTATTTTCTTCCACTTCCCCTCACTCGAAAGCCCGATTACTCACGATCTGACGGCTCACACGTCTAGAACACTCGTATTTGATGTCACGATGTCTCCGATATTTTCAACATCCTTTTGTTAACTCCTTTCTTGAGGACGAGGCAGGTTTATGATGGCATTATCTAATTATGCGCTATTCTCTTTGAGCATATATTAATTAAAGGTGGTAAATCCTTTTTGGGGCCCTCGTCACTTTTTCTCATCATAATGTTGATATTCGGGATGAGTAAATGAGAAGACTCGCCACATCATTACTCATACATCCCCTATTCGCTCTCAAGAAAAACCCTTTCTTTCAAACGGGTAATCCAAATGAGGAAAAAAGTGCTGAATACTCTTAAGAGAAGACTTGCTTGTTTGCTACATCATCCCTCTGGCTCTCCGAGCAAGTCATGTTTTGTCTCAGGTAAAAAAGGGAAGATGAAAGTAAATAAATAATGGATGGCTCGTTATAATCTCGGAATTCGAGGTGACGACGGTTAGGCTCTAAATGTGTGAGAAGAGCTGTCTGCTTCCTCCTTTTGTTTTACCCTTATTCTTCACCTTTCCCGCCCTCGCTCCCAAATTGTTATGCTCATGACGAACCCAAGTTCACATCTATAGGGAAGATAATAGACAACTTACATGTAATTTGGAGATGCATGGCTGTTGTGGCCGTCCCATACTCGTTGACAGCCACGCATTCGTAGACTCCCGCATGGTGACGAGACACGCTCTCGAACGTAATTTCTGACCCAACCACTCTCTGTTGCCCATTCGGCATCTTCTTTCCCTGTAATTGAGCAAGAATAATTAATCATTTCGTCGAAGAAAGAGATGTCAAAATATAAATTATTTATCGTTCTTTTTCATAAAACAAATAGCAAATATGGGGATTTTTTTTATCAAGAGGGGCTGCTAATAGTCTCGTGCAAAGGCAAAACAATTATTTCTTCAGGAGTCAAAAGGCGCAACCATAAAAATTGGGAACAATTATTTTTATGCACAGCAGGATGCCATTTCTCCCTCCCTTGTCGTAAATTTGTTAAGTCAAGATTGATTTGAAGGGCGCTGATGGGCCAAAGATGAGCTTTTACCTTTTTGCCTTTTTGCACTCTAAGCTTTCAGAGGAGAGAAAAAGCAGTGTGATGATGACCTTATGTGGATTATGTATACAAAAAGGTGTAGGTAGATATGCAGTTTCCTTATGCACATCTCCGGCTTTCTCATTTGTTATGCCGGGAGAATAGCGGGGTGAATGGAGATCTCAAACCAATTACTCCTGACTCACGACATGTGCCAGGAGAGTTAAAAGGAATCTTATTAACTCTTGTACAAGGCCTCAAGTCAGAGGTCAAAGGGAGAGCGGCCGAGCCCAGTAAATATTTATAAACGTTCCCATCTTCCCATGAACTCTCTCTGGCTAGCCGAAAGACACTGCAGACCTTCTATATTTATTCTCTCCACACGTCATTTGATACAGACGAATGTAGGGTCATTGAGAGAGGAAAATAAAGAATTGCTAAGACCCTTATTCGGAGAATGATAAATCATGAAATTACATTTTTCAACACATTCTCCACTCGCAAGGATTTTTTCTGGAAGTTGAGGTCCTAATGTGGCAAGACATTACTCATGACATCATACGGGCGTCTATTCCTGGTCGTCCTTAAACACCCTTTCAGTCATCCTGTGTTCCACGGAGACACTTAAATATTAACTAAAGAATACAATGGAGCAAAAGGGCGAGGAACGAGACGATCCCTTTCAAGATCCATACATAATAATAAGTTTGGAATGAAAGAAAAGAGAAAGGGTGGTTAGAGGAATCATCATATAATGCCAGACTCCCTTTCTCAACTCGTTCCCTTTTAGACGGGCTAATTTCCGAAACATATGGTTAGGGTTATATAAGGAACGGATGTAGCATTTTACTCCATGTAATGATTTCCGCTCAACCTTCCATCCTTTTTAATCTAATCCATATCCATAGCCGTCCAGAGGTGAAGGAGGCTCAGAAACTCAAACCCTTCATGGGCTCAATCATGTTTTCCTAAGTGTAACTCCGTGTACTTTTACAATATGTGCTATGGTCATGAATCTCATGAATATCCAAATGTATCCTGTACCGTATAAATAACTTGTATTTCATTTCCCTCTTCAGGTAAGTCAATACAATACTCTTTTTGTGAATGAGTCTTTCGAGTGAAATGCGAGCCTTGGGAATTCTCTTAACTTAACTTTTACAACTGAGGCAATTGTCAGTATAAAATGTACAGTTTGTCGCTATTAAAACACCTTGTCCACTACAATCACGTACACTTGTTGACGCTTTCCTTTTTTAGTGAAAAAGGAAATACTTAAGGGTTCTGTGGATGAATGAATGGAGAGGAAAAGGCTTTAGATTCTTTTAATTTTTAGAATCCTCGAGGAGCCGTACAATGACTCGTTAAGTTGGAGATAAGCGATAAGACATTCCTGGCTGTTGATGAGGGTTTCCTTCTTATTTAATTTAACACCAGTGACTTGTGCGGAAAGGGATCATTGGGTCATGTTGAGTTCTTCTAAGAGGAACAATGCTAAGCTTGAGGAAGCAAAGCTGGACACATCTGGAAATAGTAAAATTTCGCAATCATTTTTGCGCGCCGGATTCTTGGAGCGGCAATGTCATAGGCTGATGCCTCAGCGTGTATTTCAAAACTGGAGAATGGAATCAGAGTAGCAGAGCCAAAATTCCTTAAGGAGAGATAAGGGAAAGAAAATTTGCACTCGGCGGGATATCCCATTCTTCGTTATTTATGTGGCTTTCCTTATGGGTGGCTCGCCACTTTTGCTTTGTAAGCGAACATTACTTGAGAGAAACGGAATATAATTTTTTGAGTATGCCTATATAGAGGAGGTATAAGGATCAGTTAAGTTTCGCTGTCCATTTCTTTATGTCCGTATGAATGTAAGGCATTGTTCAAGCATAATAAAAGGATAAGATATCTTTTTAATGAAATTCGTTAAAAGGGGTTATATCAAAAATGGGAATCCATCCAATGTTGGGCCATATTTCAAAATGTGCCAGAAGGTTTAGGGATTGGACGGGGCCCCGCCTACAGAGCAATACGGTAAATATGGGATCATTAATTCATATCCTTACATAGTTAATAATTTTACAAGAATTACTGATTCCAACTAGGTATTAAATTGAAAGGTTTAATGGTTTATTGGACCGTACGCTCGCCATACGAAACCTTTCATCGCATTCTGTCTATTATCTCTTTTCTTTTGAACTTAATTGAATCTCTCACATCTGTTCAAAATTCCTTTTCAACTTCCGCACTTTTTCAAGATTAGGAAATACAGATTGGGATTTCAAAGTTCCTAAAATTCCTTCTAACCAAATGGTAGTAAAATACGTTTCCTTCAACGGCTCCACCTACGCTAACTTTTAGCGTAAATATATCGATGCGCTGTAAATAAAGAATTGAAAAGTTAGATCTGATATAACAAACTTGAAAGCTTAACTTTGTAAAGAATATAGACGGCGTCGTAAAATGTTTAAGCAAAGCTAAACTGTTTATTGTTCACGAAATAATTGTTTTTGTAATTTGTAATAATAGTATATTGCAAATTCAAAGTAGAGTTACTGAAGGGTATTCGATTTTCAGTTTTAAATAATTTTGAGACTTAATGATAATGGTATGCAATTTCTAATGTAAATAATAACTATTATATTTTCATATTGATAAGATTGATGACACATTTAGAACGCATTAAATGTAAAATATTTAAACTCATCAATGAAATTGTGAATAAAAGTATTTTTATGAAATAACGAGAGAATTATAGAATTCTTTCTTTCTTCCCAATTAATTTTAATGTTTGAAAGGATCACTTTTTTGAATAAATAAAGATTACGTGTTGGAATGTAAAAACATGATTTATGATGTTATGTTCAAAACTTAAACTAATTATTGTCATTTATATTACAATGTAGCTGGTTAGAAGTAGAAGAGTTACTCTCAACGTCTCAACTAATTTAAATTCATAAGCTTATCTTGTAATATTACATGACTCGTCTAATTATCCGCTTTTGTACAAAGAAAGGTTCACAAGGCGTAAAGAAAACTGGCAGACAGATGAAAAACTCTCAGGATTGTCCTTATAAAATAACAAAGTTTTATAAACGTGTATGTAATGGAATAGTGTATAATGGAAGTTCATTAAAATATTTTCAAGATCCTATCTTCTCATAATAATATTATCTTTTCTTTAAAAATAAATAAACATACATCTCATTTTATAATGCTTACTTATGCAAATTTACAAATCCAAATACATAACATAAAAATAAGTATGATGACCTATAATTTAATAATTAATCCATGATTGTAAAATTGTATTGTATGATATAACAAATAATATGTAGTAACTCATAATTGAATAATCTTCAATTATGTGCTATGTTGTAATTTTTCTACTGAGAATAATAATATTATACAATATTATGTAGCTATATTTTTCCAGTCAATTAAAAATAATCTTTGTGCCTCAGGATTAGATTTTATTGGATGAAAAATTTGTGAGTTGTACATTAAGAAAATAGATCTGATAGTCACAACAATCGTTTGTCCTCATCCACCTACATTATGGTGCATACCAAACAATTTGCTCTCCAAATCCTATTTGTCTCTTCATTACAAGTTCAAAACAAGACAATCTGCTCAGTCCTATTTTGAGCTCACTTATTATACGTTAAGACTACTGTGTGAACTTTGCTTGTTTTTCAATTTTCTCGCTCTGAGAAATGAACTTTGGCCCTTGCCAGTACGTCAAATCTCATAAGCGTGAAATTTAGCATTTGTATGAAATGTGTGGAAGTCAAACAAAAACGGTGCAAGAAACATGCTCTGAATGAGGAAGTTGGCTTCGTCCCTCAAGCAATGGCTTGCCATCTAAAATCCACATCTTAAATATTCATACCAACATGTACATTAAAAAGTTGAATCAGTTACACTTTTAGATAAACTGACTGACTCATTCATTGAGTGAAAGAAGACTGGGGGAGTTTCAAAGCAATTAAAGTTGAACGGTTTGAAATGTCAAAGAACCGTGATAAAATTAATTGGGTCTAAAAATGGTAGCAAGCCTATAATTCAATATACACTTTCACAATCAACGATCAGATCAGCGGATCGTCTCATATTTAGCTGATGTTGTAAAGCTGTAATTGGTATCAAACCATGAAAAGCCTTTTTAGATCTACGTGAAGATTCAATGTGCTGTAAATAAAAGGAATAAACTATGCACACAAAAGTTGAGATGATTAAATGAATTATGTGGCCTTGTATATAAGTAATTTTATAATTTTACTGCTATTGATAGTTAATACTCACGACTATTTAATCTTCTCACACTAAAGAACTTTCCAATCTCATTTGACTTGAACACGACCTTATGTTTAAAATTATAAACGATTGTAAAAACAAATTTTAAAATGCCGTTTCGGTGTTTACACTTGGTCTTTTCCCAAATGCATTGTAAAATATGATCAAATGGTAGAGCCGTTATATTTAATTGACACATTGGGGGCATAAATTGTAAATTGATAGTAAACGACGCCGGGGAATATTGTTTTTGATTGCTTGCCCCGAACACATGAGGTTGATGTGGAGGTAATTGGGTGAATAAACCAGGAAATCATGGGAATGACAAGGGGAGAGCGAAATGATTGTGACAGGGAGAGAGAAATCATGAGGAGTCAATACCTTTCTTTCCCACGAAACAGTAGGTTGAGGATATCCCGTCACGTTACACGAAAGAGTGACAGGTTCGCCGCTCTTCACGACACGAACTGGATCCTGAAGAGATACGCGTGGCTGGGCTGAAAATTCATTCCACATTTCAACTTGCTCGAATTAAACACGGAGCTTACAATTACAATTACAGGGAAGGAGTCTCATTGATTGATTGTAATGGGCTCCGCTTCACAAGCCATTATAAATGATTACAAGACCTATCGGACGGATGCGTGGACTGAGCCGAGGAGGGAAGCAAGAGGGAGAATTAGATAGTGGGACACGAAGTGTCAATAAATTGCAGGTCTGAAAGATCCGCCTGCCATTCAACAATTTTCTAATTTTCCATTTACTTTTACCCCACTGAGCGTCGGCGGTGTAAATGTTGTTTGTGCTCATTTCCCAAACTCCATTTCAATTTCACGGGGAAATTAAAGCGGAGTGGTGGGGAAGTGGGAATCTGACGGCGGCTCTCTCGCCCTGACCTTTAATCTCCTCAGCCAAAACATTTTTACAGATAAACCTGTCTAAGGAAATCTAGTATGTATCTTGAGATTAAATCAAACACTTTGGTGGTGGTCTTCCTGCTTTGCATAATATATTATACACATACACAAATTCTCATCTTCCGTGAGAGAGGAAAAAGAAATGAATTTGATTCACAGGGGATTAAAACTCGAGGATAAACATGGCTTTTTACCACTCCTCATCGTAAATCTTGGTGAAAGCACGGATGGCTCTCGGCATGAAAGTCCGCTTTCCCAAAAATAAGAAAATTAATATATCATCCTGACTTTAATTCATTGTTTCCTCCTACTTTTTTCAAGACTTAGTTAATCATTCTTAATGATATTTTTTCTATTGTTGCATAAATTTTCCTTAAGCATGTGTAATTATCCCTTGACTTCACAAAACTCTCGTCTTTACTCTAAATGATGACAAATCAAAGCTAAGGAATTTAGTGAGAATACTTTTTTTGAGTTTGCATAATTCATTCAAATGGTATTTAGTCATCGACAATATTTTACAAAGATAATCTGCCCTTTCAAAAAATTCATTTTTCGCATTAATTCATTCAAAGGATCTTCATTTATATTTGCGTGAAATTGATACGTATGCATTTAAATCTGCTGACCTTTGACATAGACGGTGTGAGTCACAGTAGTGGACAGAATGGTTGAACCGATTTTGCAAGTATATTTCCCAGCATCAGCTGCGGTCAAATTCTGAATGACGAGAGTTGAATCCCTTTCAATGAATTTGAATCTTTTGTCGTCAGTCAGGACATTCTCGCCTACAACGAGGAGAGTTGAGTCGGAGTCTCTCTGCCAGATGATGGCAAAATGTTCTGAAGAGCAAAAGAGTCGGCAGTTAAATATAGAAATTCTTACCAAATCTTGTTAAAAGATAATGGGTTTTGTGTATTGTGCATTATCGCTAAAGGGTCTTCTCATGCATGACTTACTCAGATTCTCTCCTTCGCATTTTAAATGGACGTTGTCGCCAGGGCTCTTCATGAATACCATTGACACTGTCTTTATCTTCGGCTCAACTTCCACGATTTTTTCGTCATCATCATCATCGTCGTAAGTCGTATCATCCTCGTGGTAGTTTTCATCCTTCTCTTCAACTTCATCCGTTGAGGCTAAAAAATAAGAATATTTAGAATTTGTATTTAAATTATAATTTATCATTGAAAGAGCATAAAGAAGACATGTATTTGAACTAATCTTGTATTTACACCAACGAGCCCTTGACTTTTAATTCTAGCCTTCTTCTTTTTAAAAGATGTTAAATGGTATGATAATTCGGAAGTGTAATAAATCACCCATCGTTGATAATTATTTGTATTAGTTTAACTATGGTATATTAAATAAACCCATGTAACCTCCATATCTTGTATTTGAAGCGAGAATGAATGAACATTCTTGAGCTCAATTAAAATAACCAACAAATTAGCAATGCTTGCTTGAATAAAATAACAAAGTAATTATAAATATACACATCAACACACCATTGTTGTAATAAAAAATCAAAATGTGGGTTTAAGTAGGTAACTTAATTACAATAACTTAAAACTTAAATAAAAATTTTCCATAATTAGAAACTAATCGTGATTTTAATATAATGGGACTTAAACATGTAGTGTTTTGAATTGTAATGTGGTTTGTAAATTCTAAACATTTAAGCAATTTGATTAATAATGAACTGGTACTTGATTTAATATCATAGGATGACTGTAGCTAATAATTTGGAAAAATAAATATTTGTGAGTAAACAATAATTATTCATGGTTAAATTCTTCCTTTTATGCCGGAGAATAGAACATTATATGACAAGTGTTGGTTTGATGAATCAAAGTTGGCTTGATTGCAATTCATTGTTTTCTTCAATTCTCCTCCAACGCATGGACGTATGCAGAGGCGTTTCGTTGGAGCTCTTATACAATTACAATTCGTCAATTGTCGAATGCATATACAAAAATGAACATGATTTCATTGTTGGAGGAAGTTGGGAGAGAGCGAAGAGAGTTGAGGTTGGGGGAGATGTGTGATCCGGATCAGAATCGCCTCGTCATCTCCCCATTGTTGTCATCTTTGGCCCTCAATGGGGTTGAGATTGAATAGAAAATGCCTATTTCCTCAAATTACAAAAGTCGAGAGTCCGTTCATTTCATTGAACCTTATTAACAACCTATTGAAAGGGAAAATTTTCCAGACATTCCATTATCAGACAAATCGAGTCAGAATGACATGAGACTGTCAGTTGAGTATAAGGGCGAGTGAGCCAGCTAACTTCTCTCATCCTCCACAACCCCTATCGCACCCTTCAACTATTAATCTCTCTCTTTCATTTAACTATCGAGATAAGCCCACGTCCCTTTGGGAGTCTCGAAATTGAAAAATATTATTCAGATCCTCTCAGATATTTTTTCATGTGCCTTTCCATGTTTTTACTATTCCTTTTGATTAAGTAGAAAATCCGCATTTGATGAATTTTTCATGAGAAACTTAATGATAAAACTATGTTTACGTTATAACTCACAGAATTGATGAATTTTTAATGAATGTTGAAAATATTCGGGGTTTTAATTTACAAATTTCTTTATCTGGCTTTTATGCCTTTGAGTGGAGAAGAATGGCTGTCATGAATAAAAGAATGTATGAATTTGATTAATGACTACATTTCCTCCTTTTTTATGCACTCGCAAATGACTTTCCATGTTCATTCCGGTCCATAACCTGGGCCAATAGAAAAGGAATCGTGAAATCGACGAAAGGTTGTGGTTTGGGGAATTAAGATCTTCCAGCAAATACAAATAGGGATAAGCTAAAGGTAAGTTAGCAGAGTAGTGATATTTACTCATCATTTAATTTAATGGAAATATTTAAATCGATCAAACATTTGTACGTCATTAAATGTCAGGAAAAGTTCAAATTTTGCCACCAATTTATATTCCACTTTGTTTTAACTCATTATTCATACGAGGGTCATTATTTTCTCATATAATGAAATATTCCTAGGTGTTTTAGAATAATAAAAATGCTTATGGTTTGGAGAAGGAGAAAATGACATCCTGAATTACTTCATAAATTCTCAGAATTTAATTTGCAGAATATTTGAAATATATTAATAAGAAGTTCATGTGTGAAGCTCCAATTTTTATAACCGTTCATCGTCACGGGTCATCAAATTATTAGCTCTAAAAATTCAAATTCACAATAGATGCTGATTCCTTTCATTTTACGAGTGAATAGTGAATATCTTATATCACAGAATTTAAATATACAAATATTTATACTTGCATGTCAGTTTTGCACATTGAATTTTTATTTGAATTGTATTTTTATGATTATTCTCCCATTTAAATGCATTACTCGACATTTATATTCAAGTGAATTTTGGCATTTCCATCTATTGAATTTGAATTCCATCCAATAAACTCTTATGCATTTGAACTATTTGTCATGAATTTCTGTCAATTGGAATGAATTGTAAAATACAATCATGTTTATGAACAACATTTGACTTTACATTGTGCCCAATGCGCATTGTTTCAATATTGATGATACGGTTTATGCCTAATAAAAAAGAGCCTCGAGTTAAAACTCATGTTGGAAGGTAGGAAATTAATTAAAAGAATCAAAATGATGAGTTCGAAATGATGTAGTTGCTAATTGAATTGGATCACGAAGAGAGAGTAAAGTGAAATGGGTTGATGTTTTTATACTCTCTTGGGCGTGAGAGATTTTTATTCAATTACTTCACGAAGATGCCTTTGCATTTACAGTGTTATCATCAAATTTTCTTCTTCGGAAGTCCAGCTTTAAGCAGGGAACTCAAATGATAATCATTCCAGTTCCAGTAATACTAAAAAGATATAAAATTCTCCCTCCTGTAGGCAGTTTATCTGCAGAGATAAGATCTCCTTTCACATATACAAACTATACGCTCGTTTTTGCCGTAAAGATTACAATTAATTTACTCTGGCCCCTATTAACATCAAATGGAATGGGCACTCTGACCACCCGTGCTTCAAAGTTAATTAGATCGGGAATCTATTAATGAATCCTGTTCAGCATATATCTCTACCCGAGAGATGAGACTGGTTTCACGAGGTGAGTTCGAGCAGCGGTGATTCAAACAAGCCCCGCCTGCCATTGTGGTCACCTCAATCAAATCCATTTCATTCAAATGAATTCTTTCAACCTCACAAATCGAAAACTTCTAATTCAACATAGGTTTCTCCTAGTTAACATCATCATGAGTTCATGAATTATCAAGGTAAAACAAGGGTATGTTAAGTAAAACAAGTCAAACTTAAAAATAGTGAGGTTTTCATCCAATTTGATATTTTAAATATTATTTGGGCCTCTACGTTTCATTTTTTTAGACCTTAACTCATTCTCCACCCAGGGAAACAATTCAGGCTAATTGAAGGGTGAGGAGGATGAATGCTGGACAAAATTTAATCCCATCATTTGCATTGGAGGGAAAAGAGTAAATTAGATAAAGACTCTCCTCACTCCTTTTGAATTATGATGTTGATGGAGGGCCTTAAGGGATGACAACTATGTGTGACGCTTCATTTCTCAATGGGCTGAATGAAGAATGAAGAGGCTGTGAGAGGATCCATGAATCCGATCCATTCAGGAGAGAAGGCGGAGAAAATAGGTAAGACGGTATCATTACCTAAACTCCCTATGGGGAAATGCAAAATAGACGAAGGTGTGGCAGGCGAACAATGACGAAGAAATTCACTCTTGTGGCTGAGCAATAAACTCTCCTCTCTTTGCAAATGCGTTCTGCAATAAAATGGAATGGGAGTAAATTACAGTAGTAAACGAGAAAAGTTGTAACCATTTTTACAAGTAGAGCTATCTCATATCTGAAGACATCATAAAATCGGTTCTTGCTCCCCAGGAAAAATCAAATCATGTAAAGAAGTTTTAGACCCCAGTACATTCATAAATATCAATAAGTGTGCATGGGACTGGCAAAGTTGTGTATACATTATAGATTTCCTAGCAGAGGCATGATGCTCAACAAGGTTCGAAACAAGATTCAAAGGGAAATCGAAATGATCATCGCTTATATTCGGTAGCTTGCGAACGAGACATGGAGCCTTTGGATAATGTTTAATGAGCGAAGAGTGAGATTTGAATAAATTGAATAAAATCCTTTTA
This sequence comes from Neelides sp. FZ-2019, assembly GCA_009869795.1. Taxonomy (NCBI): domain Eukaryota; kingdom Metazoa; phylum Arthropoda; class Collembola; order Neelipleona; family Neelidae; genus Neelides; species Neelides sp. FZ-2019. The sequence goes on from VJMY01000193.1 coordinate 112,099, forward strand.
CGCTCATCCTGATTGTATCGTGAACTGGGAGCGAGGAATGTGGGCTGAGAGAACAACTCCTTCAGTGCCATGTTCTTCCATCATCAAAGATTCAATGAGAGGATTCATCGAGAGGGATGTTAATAAATTGACCTCCAAGATCCACACACATTGCTAAATAATCTTCTCGATGAGACTCGTCCATTCAGATTGTTCTTCAATGTGTGAGTGTCAATTGAAAGTCATTTCATTCCCTCACACTCGAGTGATTCTCCATAATAAAATATTTTTCCTTAGAGTGTCTCCTCAGTATTTATAAGGACCTGCACATTGAATGCCTAATTCACGCAATTCTCCTCTCCTAATGGAAATGACTGAACAAAATAGTTGTACAATCCACACAATGTTCGAGTGTCAAGATCACCAACAGAGAGACCAAAGACCTATTTATGATCTCTCCTATCTTTCACGGTCTCTCTTAATCCTCACATATTTTGAGCATTGAATCATACGCATTTTTTCAAACGTCATTTATATTTCTCTTAGCTCCCCTTAATAACATTAAAACAGGATCTAGAGGCAATCAAACTCTAATATAGTTAAATGATGATGGAAGTGCAACGATTACTTATGATGAATATAAAAGGTATGTAAATCCCCTGATATACTTATTTCTCTAATATAACTTGATATTGAAGAGTTCATAATATTAAGTACATGTGTATTGCTCTCATCGCTCTGTTGGTTCAAAATTCAAGGATGGGTGGACATGACCACAAATATTCACGTAACTTCACTTGACTCATACTTTAAGCTCTCCAAAGAAGCTTCTAAAAAGGAAGATTTATTTGAACGTAGAAAGTTTCCTCATGGGAGAACTACTGCTAATATTAGTGAACGAGGAGTGTAGTGATATTTTTAATAGCGAATTCCCATGAGATTCTCCGCTCTCAAGAGTATCTTTATCATATACAATGTCTCTTCACTTATAAACCCTCTTCTGTGCATTAGTAGGAAACTGTCTAATGCCCATATTGAGTTTCTTCTGGGTGGTCGCTCTTCTTTAACTCAATCTGTTAGTTTAATATGATGTCGCTGAAGGGATTGAGGATTTGTATTGTGGTAGATGTGAAAAGTGAATACAATGTTCAACGAGCATTTTGCTCAGCACATGATGGGAATATGTGTAATATTGCGGAACTATGGATTTCTTTTACGGATGGCTGCACCTCTCCTCAGTAATAGGATTTTTATGCGAGCGAATATGTTAAAGACTGAAGTTTAGGAAGATGTAATAAGTAAGTTTATGTATGGTTCGTATATTATGAAGTAAAATGTGTCTTCCCGGAGGTGGAGATTGGAACGCTCGCATAAAGATGTACTTCAAAGTTCGTAAACCCATTTCTTTGAGAATTACTAAGAAGGAGTGGAGGAAGCTGAAAGGAGGGAGGAAGCAGAAATCTCTTCTATATTTTCCAATTACAACTTCTAGTTTTGGACTTTATCCAAGGAAGGAAGAACATAGGAATGAGAAAAACAAAATTCATTCATCTTCAAATTGAACTTGATGTATCTTTTACGGAAAGAGAGTCTCGATAAGCATAAAAGAACTTCTTTAACAGTAAAAGATTTTTGTTCAATTTCTCCGTATCTCCTATTAGGATAATGTGAAACTACAGAGGATTAGGACAGTTAAACTATATTCTGTCAATCGTGTAACTTTAATGTTTCGAATTAGCAATTTTGAGAATTTAAATAAATTAAATTCGTTTAAGCATTGGCATGATTTTGGATGTACTTTAATAGGAAAATGGATCATTGCAAAGGTAAAGTAAAAGATTGAGGAAGAAATAAGAAAAGTTAAATGGAAGAGACGTCGCCTCATCTCGTCTCATCAACATATCGGCGGAATAATAATAGCTTCCACGTGCCTTTGTTTATGAGTAACCATAAATTTAAAGTTTTCGAATGGAGGAAAACCCGTTCGTTAATACTATTATCCACTCTGTTCAAGAGCTTCTGTTTTTGAGAACGGATGCTCAAAGACTTTTGGTGAAATTATCCATTGTTTATTTTCTTCTTCCCCATCTTCCTTCTTTCACTATTAAACCCTTGCTGGTGTGTTAATGAACTTTAGAAATCAAACTTAGCCTCTCCTCCATGTCTACCTTCACATTCGGTGGGCTAAAATTAAAAAGGTGGCTCATACAGTGTCGTGGAAATGAAGCACACACGAAATCGATGGTGCCAACAGGAAGTTACCTGTAAATTAACTTTTCAGAATTTCCACGCACATTTTACCCCCTTTCTCTAAATGAGTCTGGCCAATTTGCTTTTGCTTTTGCGTATATGACATTTGCATATAGGAAGGATGGAAGTAGAACATGTATTTAGTAATGAAACCACGAATATTTTAAAACTTATGTTCTCTCAGAGAATTCAAGTGAAAAAATAAATAAATAAACTATCCTACTGTTTCAAATTACTCTTTTGCTTGGTTAAGAATTTGCACGTGGAGCTTCTTGTAATTTGAATCCCGTTTTTCCAGCTTATTTAGAATTACTTTACAAACATTTATTTTTTTCATCACTCTTTTCTCTCACAGGGAGAAGAGCAGGTTCGGAATGGAATTAATCATTTTGGCATGAATAATTGAATTGAATTGAATCCTCAATGAAGTGAATTGACTATTACAATCGCATATTATATCTTTTTATCTCTTTAAGACTCATAAACATCGATCGATGGGACTCTTGGCATTTGATTACACTCCTGGCTAGGAGGAAAACGCGAGCTTTATTGACCAATAAAGGCAATTAATTTGCAATAAACATGATGGATATCTTATTTCGATTCTCATCATTCATGAACTTCTGCCTTTTAAAGACTCATTATGATTAAAAGAGTCAAATTAGAAAATGACCTACAGCTTCATTGTTAAGAGATCAAATTGTCAGTCTCATCAGAGTTTTTTCATTGCTTATTACCTCGTCACGTCACTCACGTTTTATTAACAAATCATCTTCCAAATCCGCTCTTAATCATCAAGGAGGAACCATATGGGAAAGAATACAAGCGGTCAAAAGTCATTTATAATGGAATAACAAGAGGATGATGATGTGCAGGCATTGTTGCATAAAAAGAAGAGCCACCACCTTTCATGGGTGTGGACGAATATGTCACATTCCTTTCATCAGGCGATCTTAATAGAATCCTTCCAAAGTTGAACCAACTCGAGTAATATTAATTAATCTGCGTTTTGTGAAATATGCTAGGAGGCATGCACACGCGGACTTGCGTTTTCAAAAGTTATGTTAAAAACATAAACACGCCAGGTTGGTAAATAATTTGCATACTTCGTTTAATGACAAGAGAGATTTATAATATGAATGAATTGGATCAACCTCTTGTTGATACAATCTGTTGAGAGAATTTTTTCACCAAATTCTCTCAGTTAATTTACAAATTCATGCACAGATGCATGCGCGGCGAGCAGCTCGTCATTCCATCCATGCATCATGCTTCATTTCTTTAAAAATGAGAATCGATGAAGTGCATAGAACGCCCGCCTTTGAAATGCCGACTTTAGCATATTTCAAAGATTGCAATCAAAATATTCAAGGAAGGAGCCGAGCAGATGTACAACGTGAATTAATGAATATTCCTCATTAACTTTATGCGTCACGAGCAAGCATAGGAGGAGTTAAAGCGAACCAAAGCTTTCCTTTTGTCAATCAATGAATTACGGTGGACTTTATGTATTTAATAGTAAATGAGAAATTATATTGGATAAATAGTCAAGCTCTGACTATTGAATAGAAGTTGAGAGTTAAAATTCAAAGCCCAGTTCCAACTGCTGGCTTCTTCAGTGCCGGAGAAGTTGAAAAGTCAGATTTCGGCAAGTGACATTTATTAGATGGAGTCAATCAAGGAGACTGACACATGTCGGCAAAGCCCGTCTCTTTGCAAGTAGGAGTCCATTTACCAAATGTCAGTAACCGGAATATGAATTAAAAGCGGACTAACAAGGTGAGTATCTAGATCATGCTTCTAATTTCGATTCAAAATTCATCACGACCACTGAGATGACTCCAAGATAGACACATTTTTGAACCAAACCTTTCTCATTCACTCAAGATAGAAATTTGAGAAAGAGAAACTGGCATAGAATGATACATAGAAAAAGAACAATTGTAAAAGCCAAACTCCATTTCATATTCCATTTGAATATTCTATTGTATGTACATCTCATATGAAATACTTTGTATTATAACTAAAAGTAAGTAGTATTAAGTAATTGCTATAAGATGTATTGAACACCGGATAAACAAACTCATTGTTTTTAAACGCTGGTTTCTACTCTCATGAGAGACACAGCCTTGTCTCACACCTTCCTTTGCATGCTAATGGAACTTGGCGTATAGGAAAACTTGGAAGGAGCACGACTCTAGTTTGATCCAACGTCAAAGACGCCTAAAGTCTCCTGTCTCATCATCTACATCAACGAGAAAGGAATAATGAGAAAACGAGGAGGGGGAATAAGTCTTTCTATGCGACACACACTCAAAGCTTTTTACTCGGTTTACAACGAGATTTTCCTTTGAAAGCATTTCATAGTCAAGGGAAGCCATTAGGATCTTGGATGTTATTCCTCACATGTTCAGCATTTGCTCGCTCGCTGAGTAGGAGTCAAAGGGGTGAAAGGGGTCTTTTTATGTTGTATTTAAGGGTGTTTGAGGAGAGACGGAGCTTTTCGTCTCCACTTCTTCATCTCAACTTCCAATTTTTAATGAGGATTAAGAGGAATTCCTTAAACTGAGGAAAGTCTTAGAAAAAAGCAATTGAGCACTGCGATGAACCCAAGAGATCCCTTATCCTTCTCTTGGATCTTTTCCACTCAAAAAGTCTCTTGGAAGGATTTAGTCAAAGAGGGTTCGGTTCTCAGCCTCATTTGCCGTGTGAACTGCATGGCGGGGGTGAACTGAAAGCTCACCAACTGCTCACCACACCCATGCGACCCAAACCCGAAAAATTAAATTGGCTCTCTTTGAATGCAAATAGAAGTCATGTTCTGCATCCTTTATGGCAGCTAAGCGCCGCTCCATCCATGTTTTATGTCCAATGAGACTCAGTGGTGGTCGCGCGAGGGGACAAGTTGAAAAAGAAATATAATGATCGAGCTTCGATTTTATGGCCAAGGGACGAATCAGACTCTTCGCAACCTTTGTTTCTTTTCCCTAATCCATCACGGGGGAAGTTTTCAACTACACTCGCGTACTTCACACTCTTGCGTGTGCCTCATTAAAATTCACAGCCGATTTGAATATACAAATTCTCATCTGCTGATTCTCATGTGATTCCGGAGCCAAAACGGTTTTGTTTAGACAAATACTGGGAGAAATGTGTTAACCTGCCATTGACTTTGGGTTCTTTATACCTATTTGAACATGGGTCTAAAGTTCACATATTTCATCGGAGTGTCAAAACAATCCAGGCGGCGGAAGAGAAGATGATTGTGAATTTTGGGCCCTTTTGGGTGCTAAAAATCATTATATATGAACCAAAGATTTTTCTCCACGAACGAGTAAACATTTTTTTGCTTATCTCTTCTTTTACATGGAAATATATATTAGGCATTCACATAGCTTCTAGTCATCGACTCATATCCCAACATGATAGCTCATACATGTAGATTTATAAGTAAAAGTATATATAATAAGTATAGATTTAAACATATTCAAGGCTGACTATAAAGAGAAAGTTAAAAACTTAAATAGAATGTAC